>JAMLFY010000014.1:13337710-13485534 GCA_030441495.1 Dalbergia oliveri | reverse complement strand
CTATCATGGCACTAAGATGGTGCCAAACATTCAAATTTTTCATTGATTATTTTGGACTTTTGGTCCTTGGATCGGAGCATTTGAAGAACCCAAGCCACCGGTATAGGTTGATGGGACACATTTGTATGGACAATATAAAGGGACTTTGTTGGTTGCAATTGCACAAGATGGCAATCAATATACTACCAATTGCTTTTGCAATGGTCAAGAGTGAGACTACAAATGCGTGGTACTTTTTCTTGTATTATCTATGTAAATATGTAGTGACATAGGACCGAGTTTGCATTATTTCTAAGCATTGCAAGTCAATTGAGACAGCAATGAGTCGAAGTCGTGGTTGGTGGGAACCTCCAAGAGTTTTCCATATGTATTGTGTACATATTTGTAACAATTTCTTGCGAAGATTTAAGAAGCCTTACTTGCACTGACTTGTCGTGAGCATTGGTAACTTCCATGTTGTTTGTATTTGTGACTAAGAATTTTTTTTCATATGTCATTCATGTTGTGTTTTGTAGGGTATTCAAAGACTGAGCGTGAATTTAATCATCACTGAGCGATTGCATCGACATGGTGAGGTATATACAAATTGGCTTGATGAAATTCCACGAGAAAAATGGGTTCACCTTGATGGTAGACATCGATATGGGCATATGACCATGAACCTAATTGAATGTCTGAATTCTGGTTTAAAGAGGGCTTATTTTCTTCCCATTATGCCCTTGGTGTTGGATACTTATTTTAAGGCTTGAAGTTGTTTGTTACCAGAAAAGGCAGATACCGAAAAGCTCAGGAAATGTTTTAAGTCTTATACCATTATTTCAAGAAAGCTAGCAAGGCTTCAAAGCATATGCATCACGGCATTTACAAGACATGAGATTTTCCATGTTCAAGAACTATCAAATGGGGAAGAATTCAAAGTTGATTGATGAGCAGGTATTGTGATTGTGGTGACTCTTAGATAGATCGATATCCATGTTGTCACATAATTGTATGCTGCTCCCATAAGAACTTTGATTGGCAAATTTATGTTGATAATGTTTATAGGATGGACAAAATTCAAAGTGTACGAAAGGCAATTTGAGCTCATAGGGAACAAAAGTACGTGGCCAAAATACAGAGGTCCAAGGATTCATCCTAATCCTCTATTAATTCGCAACGGCCAAATTAACCCATTTCCTAAATGGAATGCACATGCATGAGAAATGGCAACCACCATGTTGTAGTCTTAATTTGTGGAGGCAAAAGACATAGCCCCAAACAATGTTCATAAGAGTAGGTCAGGTTCATGATGATGGGTAAATTTTTGTTAATATTTAAAAATTTATTGGTTAATGTAATTTACACTTTCACGTCTTCTGCTTGTTTATTAGAACTATTGCATGACACCGGCTAAAACATACTAAAAACTCAAGAAATAAATGAAAGGATTTTCTTGGCAGAAAACTAATATGTTCACATGAAAGCTTCCAATGCTAACATCTAAATTACTAGTGTTTTGGACTGTGCATTGGACGGAATTGGAATAAATAAATAAATAATTGTATAGTTAAGTTGATCAAAATATTAGATTATAGGAAGTGATAATAATTTAAAAAAATAATTTAAAATATGTAACATCTGAACATAGGTAGCTGTGTATAAACTTTATAATTAAAATAAACAATGTTTTGTATGAGTTGATAATATTATATGTTAAAAGCTAAAAAATAAAAAAGTCAGGTTGTTTTATATAAGTCCAATTGGGCCAACTCCAACTTAAAATTTCTTCGACCGAAAAAACAAGAACGAAATTTAAATAATTTTCAAAATAGAGTATTATAAAAGGTCAATTTACGAAATTATGAAATATAATTTTTATTTATTTATCCAACATACATTAATCATATTGCTGTATTAAAAGTTCCAACTTTTTATTTCTGTTTATTACATTAATTATTTAATTGGAATTGTCATATTAATTGGGATGGTTAAACGGATTATAATTGTTAAAAAAACTAATTATAATAATTATTTATCGGAACATTTTATAAAGTTGAACCACAAATACAAAAATTATTTTTTATTAATTTAATTATGATCCAATGTGTCAATATGTGAAAAAGAATTATATAGACATTTAATCATGTAATATTACAAAGACCGTAGATCACAAATTTTTTTGTATGCCTTATCCAGGAAGGTTTGCTTACCATTTCGTATTTTTTTGGTTAAAGGGGCTTGCTTACTTCAATAGTTAGTAATGGATATTGGGTTGGGTTGTGAGTTATTGGCCCAGAAAATGTTATAATAGAGCATCAATTAAAAAGTAAACAAATAAATAAAAATGCGAGTTCAACTTCCCCATCTCTGTTTGCATTGACCGCATATAACATTTTGCATTGTTAGTCAATGGAAAATTGCACAGAATTATTTCATAATTAACTCTAATTCAAATTTTAAAAAACTTCACAGCATAGATCATTTATCAATTGTTCAGTGACTAACAGTATAAAGGTGTCTTATATTCACTATATGAAGATCAAATTCTATATTGAATTAGCCACTCAAATTTAAAATGTTGAGTTGAAACAAACCCTAAAATTGAATAAAATTTTAAATTCATCATTGATCAATATTGAAGAGACAAATTAGTCTCTTGAAATTTAAAAAGCTCTCATACTTTTTCACCTTTCACAATTTTTTTTTTAATTGTACGTACTCATATGGAAAAATCAATTTGTCACATTTTACAATTTTTTTTTTGCTGCTTTTAATAATTTTTGTTAATTGTAGTATTTTGTCATTTTTATTTTATTTTTGTTAATATGTGATCTATAAATATATTTTTTTTAAGTGTGCATACAAGTTGTACAAGTTGTTCTTTTTTCACTTTTGTGTTTGGATTTGTGTTTGTAGAATTGATTTTGGGTGGAATTGATTATGAAAAAATTGATTTAATTATAATTGATTTTGAAATGAGATGATTTATGTTTAGATAACTTTCATTGAAAAGTGATTTGGATGGAAATATTATTCGGATGGTATTAAAAGAAATCATTTTTAGATGTACAATTAGGATATGATATTTTACCATTTTTTTTATATGTTTAAAATTATTATTTTTAAAAAATAAAAATTTAAATAAAAATGTTTTTGTCATTAAAAATAAAATACATATACTAAACACAATTGTTAGATACCATACACTCATTAATTTTTAAGCAATAAATACGATTAAAAACTGTTTATAATTAATATAATATAATTTAAAAATATGAAAAAGATAAAATGATTTACGTTTGAAAATTTGTATTTTAAAAGAAGGAATTTGATTAAATAATATTATTTTAATAATATTAATAAAATCACCCTTATTTAATAAGTACAAAAGTATGTATGAATTATTCATGTTTATTTTTTCCATTTTAATTTCACATGTGTATCTAATTAAAGAATAAATAGGAAATTTACCTTTATAAATTTCTCATCGTGAAAGTGTTGAACTCGGAAGCAATAAATAGTTACTTCTCCTTCAACGTGGGCTTGCAAGAAGAATTGATTTTGGAAAAAAAAAAAAAACGAAGCCAAACATCCTTTCTTATGACCAAAATCAATCCTAGCAAGTTTCACCGGGATTTTAAAGCTCCAAACGCACATCCAAACATTAAACTTTTTGTAAATGAAAAAATAAAATTTGATTTCCCTAATTAACGGCCTATAAGTCTATAATTGATTGATTGATTTCAGCATAATGTGGGTCACATGGCAGACAGGCACCAACACCTTTACCATCCAATCAGAGCCATTTGGCCCCACTTTTTCCCTTTGGCCATACCACCTGACCATCATTTCTTCCATTCATTTCATTCAATCACCGATGTGAACACCTATCATGATTATGCCATTGCCACCTTCCACTGTAATCAGTGCATTACCACCGTTCGGCATCCCCTGTTTTGATGGTTTTGAATCACCTTTATTCCTGTTTTCTGTCAAAAAAAATATAATAGCCAACATATATATATATATATATGAAATTTGGCTCCTAGGAGATTCATCACTGCCTAATCACATAAACACATAAACAATGAGGTCAGAGAAAAATATGCAATTCATACTTTTGAACATATGGGATTGCCTGCCACATAAAGTGATGGTAGTTATTTTTCATAACAAATACTATTTTTATAAATATTTAATTATTCTTTCATATTCATAAAAATTGAGTGCAGTCATAAATACACTATAATCTTAAGAAGAGATAAATTTTTAAAACTAAAAAAATTATTTATTAAGAATAACTCTTAGTCGTGATAATATTTAAAGATGGGTAGAAATATTAAAGATAAGAAAAAATAGTATTCCCTATAAATATATGTGATATTTTTTTTCTTTGGTAACAAATATATGTGATATTAAAATATTGTTTAACATTTTTTATATTAACTTAATTTTTTACAATATAAAATGTCAATTAGTTTAAAAACTAAAATGACAAAATTTAATCATTATATGAATTGATTAATATCTATTTTTTAAAAATAACTAACTTCATTTGTTATATATATATAGTTCAAGAGACTAATTTTAGTATTTACTTTTTTAAATGAAACACAAGTAAAATTTCTATATATCACAGATCATGAGTTTGTAACTCAATTGTATTTTATGTTATTACGAAAGTATTTAAAAATTTCTCTTGTCTAATGTTCCAAAATGAGTATGATCTCAATGCTATTTGTTGCTGGTATCTAGTTGAGATTGTATATCAGACAACAGCTCCCCTACTCCTGGGTTTGAGCTTGTTAAACAAAAAATAACCTAAGAGTCATAGGACAACTTGATAGAGGAAGGGCGGGCTGGATTCTCTAATGAGAGATGATTTGAGTGGTGGATATACTGGAGAGTGAAGTTGCTATTGTTGTAGCATTTATAGTGTAATGGTGCAATGGAGACACATTAATGTTGGATAGATGTTACACCTTAGGGTATGTTTGTGAGGGAAGGAGACCAAAAGGTTTACGTAATATATTAAAATTTTATACTATAAATTCTCTCATTTCTTCTATTCCTCTCCAAAATCTAAACTCACAAACATACAAACATACCCTGAGGGAATAAGTGAGAGATCTTTGCCTAGAGTCTAAATAAGAATTTTTTTCTCAAAGGCATGTATTATGAAGGAAATCCAACTGCTATGTGTTGAGGAATTTATTTGATAAAGGAGAGTTGGGAACAAGGCAGGGAGGAAAAAGAGAACCAAATAAAATAAATTAAATCTTTGTTTTAATTACTATTAATACTGTTTATTTAATTTTGATCTTCTATATTTTTTAATTTCTCATTTACACCATTCTTAACTTTCATAATCCTGCAATTTTTATTTTTAAACTTTTGTATAAAATAGAAAACAAAGTGAATAATTTTAAATATTACAATAAGATGCATAAAATATTTTATAAACATATATAACATTACACATGAACTTAAACTCAATGAATTAATGACAGATTATCAAAATATTATTAATATTGGGTAAAATTTTATTTTTATAAAAATAAAAAGTAAAAATTATAAAGGTTTTATATATGTAAAAAATAATTCACTTTAAAATATTAAAATAAATATATTTTCATTTGATTTATTTATGTAAAGCTAAAATGTACAGGAAAACTAGAATTCAACTAAATGATTTTCATATCTAGATACAAGTCTTTTCAATATAGTTTAAAATACTATAATTTATTTACACCAATTTACTTCTTGTCATATAAAATATTTAATTGAATATTTTTATTAAAATAAATAAAACATAATTCTTTCAAAATTAAATAAATTTAAGAATTAATTTTGAAGTATTAATAATGCAAAATATTTTTTACACAATCATCCAATAATATATTATCACATCAACATAACAACTTTGACTGTCATCTTACTATTTCAAAAATTATGCACATGAAATGATTTGATAATAATATAAAAATATTTTGTTCGGCCAATTCATTTAAATTAAATTCTAAATTTAAATATAGGATTTTCTTTTGGTACTCATAAAGTACCGGTATCCTTTCACATATAATGATTGTAATTTAATCATTGATCGTATGGATCTTAATAACATGGGCTAGTGGGTCACTATGTCATTCTTAGCCATAAACAACTAAAAGTTATTGGTGTCCTAAATTTTATAAGCAAACTAAATAAATCCTTTTTATCAACCATGCAATGTACGAGATGAAATAACTATAGTTTGGTTAAAAACTCTTTTCTTATAATTTTACTCAAATAATAACTTTAGAGTTTCAAATAAAAATTCAAATATAATATATATTGAAATATAATTTGCTCCTCCAAAATGAAAGAGATTGTAACACCAAAAAGTAAAGGGTATCAATTTTTTTGTTCAATAATTGTTATTATTCTAGTTCCACCAAATGATCTAAAAGTTGTTAACTTCTCACTTTTTCAATTTACAAACATTTTTGCTTTAGACAATATTTGAGTTTAGTGTAAAGTAACAAATAGAGACCAAGTAGTAGACCAACATGATAAGTCTACAGCTCAAATACATCATTATGAAATTCCTAATGATATGCGCATAAATCTCCCTAAGAGTGGTAGTGTTAAAAAGAGTGAGGTGTATAGATTGCTATAGATATTTTGGTGAACTGGATATTTTGCTAGCAAGTTGTTAGCATCGTGATCATCGTGGTTGTTTGTTTCCTTTTTTGTATTTTGTTACCGTTTTCTTCTCAGATTTAGCAGGATAAGTTTTTGCCCTTTACTCTATATATACCATGTAACCATTCTTTGTAAATTAAGGAAAATACTATTTTGCACAAATATCCAATTTTCTATTATGGTATCGAGCTTTACCTAGTTTTGCTAATACCCACCTTCTTCCCACATGGCTGATGAAAGCCAGCACCCGAATCACAAATAGCTCAAAATGCTTCATTTTTCAATAATCAAGATACTTTTCAAAACCCATCTAGCCCTTATTATATCCATTCCAATGAAAGCCCCTTATCAGTCATTGTCACGCCTCCTTTAATAGGAAACAACTACTATTCCTAGTCAAGGTCCTTCAAAATGGCACTCATTTCCAAAAATAAATTAGGCTTCCTCCCTGAACTATCCCTACCTGCATCTAAAGAAAACTCTCTACACTCACCATAGGAAAGATGCAACAATTTGATCATTTCTTGGCTATTAAATTCTCCCCAATCAATGGCCCAAAGTGTCATCTATCTTGACAAAGCAGCTGATCTGGAGTAATCTTCAAGAACGGTTTTCTCAAGGAGATTTACTCTTAACGCAAAGCTCTAAGAAGAAATTTATGCCCTTAAACAAGGTTCTCAAAATGTTACTGGTTACTTTACCAATCTGAAGGCCATGTAGGAGGAATTAGACAATTATTGTCCCTTACCTCCTTGTACCTACTCAGCAAAATATACCACTAGCAAGACTTCATCATACGCTTTCTAAATGGGCTAGATAGTTTGATCTCAAGTTCTTCTCATGGACCTCTTGCCATCCATCAATAAAGTGTTCTTTGTGGTGATACAACAAGAACAACAACAATAAGCCTCTAAAATCATCATAGAAGAACATCGTACTTTGCTCAACGGTTTTAATAACTGCGTCGACCACCGATTGGAAGAGGTCGACGCCTCGAGGGGGAGGCAAGGGGTCCTCCAATAAGCTTTGTACCTTCTATGGATGAACTGAGCACACCATCGATGCTTGCTATAGCAAACATGGCTATCCTTTTGGTCACCCTTGTTATCCTGGATGCTGCAAATGTCTTGACCTTCCAACTCTAATTCTGCTTCCGTTAAGCATACTGCGAGTTAGTTCACCAACATGTCGAAGAAGATGGTCAGGACAATAGCCTTGGTGGATTAAGCTTTGGCATCACTAGGCCAAAACCATAGTGTAATGGCTCTTCTAAACCTCTTGTTTCCACCAATTTGGGCTCCATGAATGCTTCTATCTCTAGGCCCAATCAATTAAATATAATGCACACCACACAAACTAGGCCAAGCTCCAATTCTGTCCATCTCTCATTAATACATATAGACATGCATACATTTCATGCGCTCTTAATAACACATCTAGTATCACACATGCATGACCCTCACACACAACACCATGGATAATTGATTCTGAGCCACTATCATGTTGCATCATCTTTATATTGGTTTCAAGCTTACTCAAAAATCAATCCCTTCATCATACACCTTCCTAATGGATCTACTGTCATTGCATATCAATTTGGTATTATTCAATTTTCACCAAATTTTGTTCTTTATAGTGTTCTTTGCGTCCTTATTTTTCAATTTAATTTAATTTTTGTTTCCAAGTTAGTTTTTGCTCTTTGTTATTCCCTCACTTTCTCCTTTGATTTTTGCAAAAGTCAGGATGTGAACTCATTGAGGATGATTGGTTTGGATAAAATGAAGAGAGGGCTTTATTACTTAGAAGATAGCAAGATGAAAATCCAGAACCCATCAAATAAGAGCACCATTAACCACACCACTACTACTCCCATCATAACCTCCAACCTTTGTCACTTTAGATTAGGACATCTCTCTAGAAACCATTTAAATATTTTGTGTCAACTTTATCCCTTTATTTTGAGGCATGTTGATGAGACAATATTTGTCATAAAATTTTTTGAGTTGATTCATCTAGATATTTAGGGGCCTTATTTGAAGCAATTTATGCATGGCCATAAATATTTTTTAACCATTCTAGATGACTTCAGTCACTATACGTGGGTAAATTTATTAAAATTCAAGGTTGAAGTTCAATCACATGTTGAAAATTTTATTAATATTGTTGAAACACAATTTGAAGCTAAAGTGGAATGCATTTGTTTTGACAATGGACCTAAATTTTTCTTAAAAAAATTTTATCCTCCAAAGGACTTTGCACCAAACTAGTTGGATTGAGACTCTTCAACAAAATGGGAGAGTTGAACGAAAACAACAACATATTTTGAATGTGGCTAGGAGCTTAATGTTCTAATCTCATCTACCTACACATTTTTAGTCTTGTGCGATTAAGCATTCAATTTATCTCATTAATCGTGTTCCCTCTTCAGGAACAAAACTCCCTTTGAACTTTTGTTTAAATAACCACCAAATTCTACAATGCTCAAAGTTTTTGGATATCTATGTTATGCATCAACATATGTTTCTTATCGACAAAAATTAGACCCAAGAGGCAAACATAGCATTTTCTTGGGATATCAAAATGGAACTAAAGGTTTTGCTATTTTCGATCTTGACACAAAAGAATTTTTGTTTCCAGAAATGTTCACTTTGATAATTTAAAATTTCCTTTCTAGGGCTCCAAGTCTAAGCCACAGCCATCTCTTCCTAATGATCCAAACATTTCTACTATAGACTATCTTTCCTTAGAATCTACACACTTACCTCCAACTCAAATATACTATTCACCTATAGACTAGCTTTATACTGTTCACGAAACACACCATGAACTCTCCCTTAGCCCATACACAAAGCCTAACTATACCTTCTTCATATCTTCCATGGATCAACCTTCCAATCAAAACGCCACTTGCTGACACCCCACCCTCAAACTCACTACCTGTACGCCCCAATTTTTACTGTAATTTTTACTGTCATTAGGAATTACCGAATTACCGTAGGTAAATATTATATAAAATTTGAGACCAAACAATCCTTAATAAAGGAATATAACGTTAGAAGAGAAGTTAGGAGCAATTCGTGCAAGTATTGCAAACCCCAATTTCTTACGTGTAAAATGACCAAAATGCCCCTGAGGTTATTTTACTCAGAAAATGAGGATCGTGGGCCCCACCCATCCTCAAGGGGATGTTTTGATGTTAATAAGGGATTGTTTGTGTTATGTGTGTTAATAGAGGAGAAGAATCCTAATTTTGAGCTTTGACGCGCAAATGACCAAAACGCCCTTGCCGTTTTAACTTCATTTGCGTGCCGACTGAACCCGAACCTCACTAAAATGTGTTAAAAGGTGTTTTTAAGCCATGATTAACCATTGGTTAAGCTCGGGTGGCCTCGGGCAATTTTTAAGTAAAATGACCGTTTTGCCCTTTGTGCAGTTTTACAAATTTTGAGATTTTTGATTCGTCTAACGAAACCTAAGCAATATTAGGCTCAAATTAAAGCTTATTAAATTCTAATTATTAATCTAGAGTCAAAATTATTTATTTAGATTGATTAGAACCTAAAATTGCTTAAAACACCCAAATTGCTTAGTAATTCACTTAAACCCTTAACCGTAAATTCTCTAAATTGCATGAATACCTTGCCTACACCTAAAAAATACATGGAACACACAAAATCCTCTTCCACAAGGCTGTAATGCACGAAATTATTGAGTAATAAGTCAAAAAATTATTACACAAAAATCCAAAGAATGAAAACAAAGAATCATGAAAACATGGAAACATGATTCCATGTTTTAAGCCACCAAACAAAATGATTTTCTTCCTTATTTTTTTTCCTCTAATTTTTGGTCAGATTCCTCCTTCCTTTGTCCATTTATGAGCTGCAAAATCTCTATAAATAGGCATGCTTGAAGATAGTTTAGATGCTTAGTTCATAACTTACACAAATTCTAGTTTTAGGAGCACCAAAAGCTCTCATTTCCTCCTCCTCTTGGCTGAATTCTTTCTTCAAGTTTTCAAGAATATTTTCTTTCATTTCACTCCAAGAAACCAAGTTCTCTTCCTTTCCTTCAAATCAGATTAGGTAGGGAGTTGTTTTTAAGTTTATTTCTATGCTTTGCTAAGTGTTGTTCTTGGTTCAAAATGATGATTTCATGGATTTTCTTAGTTTTTCCATTTGGTTTTCTTCTTCCTTTTCTTTGAACAATTCAGCCATATGGCCTAGGTGGGACTAAGATGATGGCTTGATGATGAGGACCTTGAGGGTGGGTTGTGAATCCATCACAAGTTAGGCCTCTAAAGCTTGAAAGTTCCACTTGATGCAAAACTTTAAAGAATAATATTTTTATGATGTTTTTATGATCTTGAGTTTAGAACTTGAAAGATGTATTTTTCACTTTGTCTTGCTAAGATATATTGGGTTGAATTTATATTTCTCTAAAGTCTTGGAGGAGCTCTAGTAAAGAAATAAAATGAACTTGCATCCATGTTTAAGTTTATGCCTTGCATAACCATGTTTACTTTCTATGTCATCACTAAATTCTCAAGAATGAATAAATGAACTTGCATATTCATGTTTAAATTTCCAAGCTTGCATTTCATGTTTATGTTTCAAGTTGTCACTTAATCTTCAAAGATAATAAAGAGGATGCATCTCATATTTATTTTATGCTCTCACTTTATTTTATAATGGCTAAAAGAATCAACGCATGACATGTTTATTTTTATGTCATCACCTAAAGATCCTAGAGCTCAAAGACTTGCCCAAGTATCACAAGCAAAGAAATAAGATTATTGGAGTTAAAGAATTAATTCTTTAAGAAGTCTTGAGATTGGAGCTTAAAAAGATGTAATAATAATTCTCTTCTCCCTTCACCTCCATGCGGATTACCGCTCCTTCTAAGATTCTTTTCTCCCTCCACTGGTCCTTGCGGACTACCGCCGCTCCAGCTTCTTGCATCATGTTTATATTTCAAGCTCTTGCATCATGTTTAATTTTCAAGTCATCACCTTAAATCTTAAAGATAAAGAAATGGATTTGCATATCATGTTTATAATTCCAAGTTATCACCTTATAATGACAAGATTAAAATGAGGTTGCATAGCATGTTTATGATTCTAAGATATCAAATAAATCTCTTAAGCTCAAGACTTGCTCCTTTTATCTTAAGTGAGAATTTTAATTATGAAGATTCTTTCAAGTTTAGCAAAAAGAATTAGTTTCTAAAAGAGTTTTAAAGCTTTGCAAGGATTCTACGGAAACTAACATTTTATGTTCACTTAAAATGTGATTTTATACAATTATATGAGGTTCATGATTCGGCTTCTGATATGAGATTAGTACCAATAAATGATGATGATTTGATATGTTTGAAGTTGTGATAATTATGTTTATTGATAAGGAATAATTCTATGCATCTTAGAAGTGAAATTAGCTACATAAACTTAAAGCTTTAACTATGATTTACTGCCTATGCCGCCTCATATAGTTTAATAATGTTCTTAAGGCTTATGATTAATGGTAATGATGGTAATTAATCCCTTACATGCATAATTAATTAGTTTGATAATTGAGGTTACCTGATTCTAGAGTTTCAATTATTTAAGACAGCTTTAGGAAGGATTTATGATGATGCTTATTAAGTATTTGATTTCATTGAATGATTTCATGGCTTGCATGTTATAGTTGCTGTTGCAAACAATGAGAATGCTTATGCATGAAATAATGAAATATTCTTTGTTATTTAAAAATTTACCCTAGTTGCTGGAAGAAAGTATATTACTTAAAAGTGTAATTTGAAAGGTTTGGTGAGGAAAGACTTGGTATTTAAGCGTGTCCATTTGTGACCCACCTCTCTTTCCTGGAATCTCCTATGCATGATTACAGTTGGTATATATATTATTCCAGAATAAGACTATAAACGAGAAAATGTTATAAATGATTATGAATTGAGAATTGTATTATGATATAACATGCAAAGACTTAAAGGTGACTTAAAATATATGAGGAAATGACCCTTTGGACCCATCAGACTATAGGTGGTGAAAAGGTGATCTTGAGAAATGATCCTTTGGACCCGTCAAACTATAGGCGGTGAAAAGGTGATTCTTGCCCCTAGTCCGTTCTCTCAAAAGGGTAGACAGAATTTTTACTTATCAAAAGGGATAAGTATATGCTGACGACTAGTAAGGTATGAGCTCATAACCTAGATTACTCCCAAAAGGGTGGAGCATAGGGTGGCCCAGGAAAATGATGATGAAAGTAACTTTAAGTCACCTAAGAAACTAAATAAATGCATTATGTGAATATGATGTTCTGCTATGCATAGTACTTATGAAATGATGATGAGGAATATGATGTGATTTTATGCATAACTATGTTATTATATATGAAAGGAAAAGTTCATTATAAACATGACATGCTAAGTTTATGATGCATTATAAGACGCATGATTAAAATGAATGGACCTCGGAAAGTATATTTCCAAACTAATAAATGAATCTTAGCATGCTCACATTTTCATAATGAAACTCGAGGTTCCTGGGGACGATGATGATGACACGATGCATATGAGGTGAGTACCCTACTGAGATTCTTTTATAAGTTTCTCATTCCCTCTTTCTTTCTTTCCATCTCGTCTTCAGAAAGTGATGGTGATGTTCGTGATTCTGATGCTCTCACCTGGTAGATGCTGATCTTGTGAACCAGCTTATTATTCTTGAGGAACGTATCACTAGACCTTAGCGTGAACTCAGATATCTATTCCTATCTGAAGTGTTATAAATAGGTGCCGTTAATAGATGTTTTTCCATCCATATATTATTTATGTTTTGTTAAATTGCCTACATCTAGCTTAACTCTGTTGATAGGCAAAATATCTATGTGAAATGTAATTATGGATATCATATGATAGAGCCAAATGATGTGTGTTCTTCATGATATGTCTGTTAATTTATGCTTTATCCCGATTATCGTCCACGTTATGCGTGCTCACATTTTCAATTATGTTTAAAAAAAAAATGGCTCGTAATTTCACTAAGTATTTTCAAAGCATGATTAAGGAACGAAAGCAAAGAGTAAAGTCTAGTAATTAATCAGATACGACTAGGCGTATTGGGTTGATTATTAGGGTGTTACACTACCAACCTTAACCCCACCACTTCCTCAATGGCGTCAATCGCGAGCACTCGCTCATCTTGTCGACTACCACTCAATTCTCTTCTTCGAGCCATCCCAACCATCCTTAATGTATTTCCATCCCATCAACTTATTCTTTCTTACAGGAAGTTTTCTTCCTCTCATAATCATTTGCTCGTGGCTCTCTCTAGAGATTCTAAACCCAGGATTTATCACGAGGCCAAATAACATGATTGTTGGCAAAAGGGCATGACCACTAAGATAGAGGTGTTGGAGTTGAACAACACCCAGTCCACTATGGATGTCCCCCAAATGTAAAACTCATAGGTTGCAAATGGGTTTACAAAATTAAGTGGAGACCAGATGGGTTAGTGGAGCCAGAGCTCGATAAAGGGTTTTGCTCAGACAGTAAGGCATTGATTATTTTGAGACTTTCTCCCTTGTTGTGAAGATGGCCACCATTAGAGTGGAGCTTGCTCTTGCTTCAATTAATCACTGGACCATTCAACAACTTGATGTAAATAATGCCTTTTTGCATGAGGACCTTTTAGAGGATGTTTACATGATTGTGCTAACCGATGTTCCTATTTTGGTCCTTTCAAATGTTGTAAGTTACTCAAGTCTTTATATAAGCAAGTCATTAAAAAATGGCATGAGAAATTGTCCCTTTTACTCATCTCTTGTGAGTACAAGCACGACTGATCATAGTCTCTTCATTAAAACTACTAATTCTAATTTGGTTTCATCATTAAAACTACTAATTCTAATTTTACCTTCATTATCTATGTTGACGATATTGTTTTAACTCTGAAATTTTGCTGGGAAACCCATTCCAAAATTGGCATTTATCTTTGTCAATGTAAATACTGCTTGGACCTTCTACATGATTCGGGTTTATTGGGTTTCAAGCCATGCTTAACACCAATGGATAGTTCCTTTTGAGTTCACCATGATGATAGTGAGCCTTTTATTGATGTTTTGTTATGTCGTCGCTTGGTTGGGCCTTATTATACCTCACGACCACCAGTCCTGACATTACCTTTGCCACACAATAATTGAGCCAATTCATGGCCAAGTTTACTTGCTCGCATTTTGTTGCAGTTATATGACGTGATTCTTAACTTCAATTGCTTGGTATTAATGATGCCGATCGGGTACCTACATTGATTCAAGAAGATCCATTATCGGTTACTATTTCTTCATCAAAAGCTCTCTCATTTTATGGAAGACAAAGAAACAAAACACAATATCTTGGTCTTCTTCAAGGCTGAATATAGAGCTTTTGCATCCACGACTTGTGAGTTACAATGGCTTGTTTACCTGCTTAATGATTTAAAGGTTGCTTGTTCTTGCTACGCTTTATATTGTGATAACCAAAGCGCTTTGTACATCGCTGCTAATCTTGTTTTTTCATGAACGTACAAAGCATTTGGATACGACTATCATCTGGTCCATGAAAAAGATCAAGATGGATTGATGACCTTGCTTCCCATTCCTTCTCATCATCAATTGCCTGACATTTTCACCAAAGCTCTCCTTCTAAGGCCTTTTGGTTCTTTTCTTTCCAAGTTAGGTTTGGTTTACCTTTTTCACCCTCCAACTTGAGGGGTTAACAAATAGAGACCAAGTAGCAGACCAACATGACAAGCCTATAGCTTGAATACATCATTCTGAAATTCCTAATGATATGCACATAAATCTCCCTAAGAGTGATAATGTTTTAGAAAAACCATCAGGTGTATAGATTGCCATAGATATTTTGGTCAGCTATACATTTTGTTAGCAAGTTGTTAGCGATTTGTTAGCATCGTGATCATCATGATTGCTTGTTTCACTTTTTATATTTTTTTTATTATTTTCTTCTCAGATTTGGTAGGATAAGTTTTTGCCCTGTACTCTACATACCATGTAACCATTCTTTGTAAATTAAGGAAATATTGTTCTGCACAAATGATTTGTTTTCTTTCTCCCTAGTATCCAATTTTCTATTACAAAGTTCATTTTGGTCCCAAAATTGTATGCACTTTCATCATTGAAATTAAAAAAGTATCAATATAATTCATAAAATAAAAAAATAATGATTTAAATTATTCATTTTAGTAATTCAAGTTAGTCCTCTAAATATGAACATTGGGACTTAATTTGAATTACTTTTATAATTTCAGGAATTAAATTAATAATTTTTTAATTTCTAGAATACTTATATAAGTTTAAGAACAAAAATAAATCTTTGCTTTGAATTTATTTACCCATTCTTTAGGTTATGTTTTAATTGGTGGTATATGCTGGAGTAGAATGGAAGGGAACAAAATTATAACAAGTTCTATTGTTTTGATATAATAACATTAGACGGAGTGGAATGAAGATGAATAAAACTCATTTCATCCAATAACACCATATTTCTTTACTTTTCTTCCCAGATAGGGGAAATGAGATGAAATACAAGTTATTTCAAATAATGAAGTGAAATAATTATGTCACTTTATCTACTATTCATTATTCCATTTTACTCTATTTCACTTCACTACTCTCCAACAATGTAAACATAGCCTTAACCAGAACAAGCAGTGACCAAGATAGGACAACATCATATCACCTCTCATTTTTTTTTAAAAATAAAATAAAATACTCATTTTGGTTTCAAAAATATATTAAGGAATAAATTAGTTTTAGGATTTGAAAATCCCAAATTGACCATTTATAATTCAAAAAATGAACATATTGATCCTTTGTATAGTTTTATTTAGTGTTTTTTTAAATTGTACATGCTTGTATGATAAGACTTATTTGTCCCTCTTTTTTAAATTGTGATGACTAATATCCAACTTTCAAATCCAAATAGATTAGTGCACTGTTTGATGTATTTCAAAAGAAAAGAATATTTAGAGTGTGTTTAGTTTGGAGGTAAAGATGAGGGTAAAAATTATATAAATGAATTTCATATATTATTTTACATATAAAATTCATTTATATAAATTCCAATTTAATTCTTACCCCAAGATAAGAATGCACTTGGGCCTATTTGATACATAAGACGAGACTTGATTACATTAGCTAATACTATAATGATCATTTTTATTACATGTTTGGTATTGCATACGATAGTATAGTATTTACGATCAAACCATTTTTATCCTATAACCATAAGATTGAGTTATCAGACATTAGATAATATTATTTTTACTAGCCAATTCCCAATTAACCCTAATTTACTTTTCTACGTCAATGCTTGTCCCTCCCTCGGTCACCACCCGCTCGCTGTAGTCGCTGCTTGCTAGTCATCGATTTCTGCGTCACTTACCGTCACCCTTCACGGTCGCCACCTACCAACTTATTTATCGTCCATTATGTGCACAAACAATAAATATGACAAAAACTTATACCGTAAAATATTCCTTATACTACAATATTAAAATTTGTATTATAGGCCATATCTTAAACACAACCTAGAAATAAAAGTTTAAAACACTGACATGAAAATATCCGGCGGTTACATTACAATGAATATCATCATTACACAACATTTATTGCTAGTCAGTAGCAGTCACCCCAAAACAAACAAACCAGTGAAACTACCACCCTCACTCCCCACCCATCACCACCTTCACTCTTCACACAACTTACACACCCAAATTCCCCAAACCCCCAAAAACCATGATCATCATCATTACCACCCTACTACTCCCCAATCTCACACTCCCTTATCCTCTCCACTAACTAAATCTTATTCCCAAAACCAAACCAAAGCAAACGAAATCTCACATCACACATAAACACATCACATTAATCGTTTCCAAATGGCTGCAGCATTGGAGTGCTGGTCCAGCCGCGCCACCACCACCACCACCACCACTGAGGACGACATGGTGGAGCAGGTCCTCATGCGCTCCCACCATAGATCCGAAGGCCTCACCGCACAGGATCCACCCTCCTCCTCCTCTTCTTCCAACTCCAAAGACTCTTCCTCTTCAAACTCCCTCGTCCACAAGAAGCTTCAGAAGCTGACACGAAACGTTTCTGAAGCCATTGCTTCACTCAAGAACACACTCAACCTCCAAGACAACAACGCTAATAATACTCGAGACCCTCTTTCTTCTTCTTCTTCTTCTTCGAAGGTTGAGGGTTCACGGAAAGTTGTTTGGGGCTGCGTCGTACGCAACCTCACCCAGCTTTACCCTGGAAGCCAGCTTCCTGAGAAGCTCATGTCTAACATTCGCAGGCACTATGATTCGTTGCCCCTAAGGTGAGGACCGCATCACACGAAAAATGGAATCCAATGCTAAAGTTTCGATCTTTTCATGGAATCTGAGAACCCCATTTGCTTGATCTGAATCGTAGCCTTTTGTTTCTGTGATGGGTCTTTGGTTATCCAGTGCTACATCCATCTCAAGTTCACCTTTTTTTTTTTTTTGCAACTTGGGAACTTCGAGTTATCAAAAACGAAGAAATGGGTGTTTCTTATTTTACTTTTTTTCACTTTTTTATTTTAATTTTAAATTTTGTTTTAATAAATATTTTGGGATTCTGCTAGCTTCAGAACCCTCTCAAATTCTTTTTTTTTTTGGCTTTTGTTAACAAATTGGGAGCTTCAAGTGAGCAAAAATGGAAAATGGGTGTTTCTTCTTTCTTTTTTTTGCCCTGTTTTTAGCACCCTTTTTCCCCTACTTTTTTGGGTTGTGCTTCAATGTTAGAACACTCTCAACTTCACTTCAGAACTTGGGAACTTAAACAAAAATGGGTCGTGGGTGTTTTATATTTTTCTGATTTTGTGGACTTATTTGTTTATTTATGTTTTGTTCATTTTCTGTTGTTGTTTGCACAGCTATGCGCAGGCTGAATTTGATATGAAGGATGTGTTTCTTCACATCAAGTTGATGGAGCAAGCATCGATGAATGACCACCCCGCGATTCTGATTCAAGAGGAGTGTGGTGATGGTGATGGTGATGGTGGTGAAGAAGTTAAAGGGCCAACGTTGAAGCTCACCTTTGCTTGCAACTCTCCGATCTCGTTCCCTGCAATGTCCAATGCATTGGACAGTTCATCCATTTCCTGCAAGAAGGCTCAGATCTTTGAGAAGAAAGGTTTCACACTTGGGGTTGTTGTCCTTGTTCTTCAGCAAGGGCAAGAGAAACTGGTGAGGACCAGGGTTGAAACTGCTCTAAGATTTGCAATGAAGAAGCCCAAAACCAGTTCTGTGAAGCTTCCATTCGGGCTCTGTGGCTGCCAGGAAGAGATCTCCAAGGGCAGAGAGTTTGGTGAGATTGAAGAGGATGGTGGTGACTACGTTAGGGAGTTTGAGAATTCAAGCCAAAAGATTCAGCTTCAGGTTCCTTTGCCTAGTTCATCTTTTGTTGTGTCAGTGGATGAGTGGCAGACCATAAAGTCAGGTGGGGATGGGATCGATAAATGGTTGTTGAATTCAGATACTGTTGAGTTTTTGGATCAGATTGGACCAAATTCCTATAAGGGGGTCTACAATGGGAAAAGGGTTGGGATTGAGAAGCTTAAAGGGTGTGACAAAGGGAACTCTTATCAGTTTGAGCTCAGGAAAGACCTGCTGGAACTGATGACTTGTGGCCACAGAAGCATTCTTCAGTTCTGTGGTATATGTGTGGATGACAATCATGGGTTGTGTGTGGTGACTAAGTTCATGGAAGGTGGTTCTGTTCATGACTTGATGTTGAAGAACAAAAAGCTTCAAGCTAAGGATATTGTGAGGATTGCAGTTGATGTAGCTGAGGGGATCAAATTTATGAATGACCATGGTGTTGCATATAGAGACCTTAATACACAGAGGATTCTATTGGATAGGCATGGCAATGCTTGCTTAGGAGATATGGGTATAGTTACTGCCTGCAAGAGTATTGGAGAAGCAATGGAGTATGAAACTGATGGTTATCGTTGGCTAGCTCCTGAGGTTTGTCCCCTTATTCAATCACACTCATTTTTCAAGTTAGCAAAATAGTTGTTGCAATTATGGAAAATTGTGTCATACGAAATATGTCCCATAGTCCTATGTAAAATCTGTATTGCATTTGCCATACATAGTCCGCAATCTTCTCCAGTGTTTTTTCTGAAAGGGAATAAAAAATTATAGAATAGGCGTTCACATTGGTATGGTATCTATCCCTTTAAAGAATAGGATCCCTCTTTCTCAACAGTTTGACACCTAGACACCTAATCTTAACCCCCATGGCTTTTAAGGTAAGATACAATGGGTGGGTATCTGCTTTTGGCTTTTAACCTGCCGCTCTAGAAAAGCTTTTGACACGTAGTGATCTGGTTTCTGAAAATAGTGAGAGAAAAAAATTACTAATGCCAAAGCTATATGTATCCCTAACCAAATTTTTACATGTACCCTTCCTCTTACTGATTTGGTCGGACAAATCATATGAGGTTGGCACTGATTCAAATAACAATAATTTTACCAACAGTGAAAGGAAAAAAGATTTTTCTGCTTGTGATGCTTATTTAGCTAACTTGTTGACACTAAGAGCTTTAGAACTTTACTGTTTATATTCTGCATGAGTTCAAAGAAGAATGGCAGATATGTTCTTATTGATTCCTGGTTAATTTTTGTCTGTGCTTTGTAGTTTGTCATAAATAAATTTTCAGCAACAGTGATGTCTAGGATCATATTGTTATATGAATCCCGCCCCTTTTTTTTCTCCCTTGTTCTATTTGTTTGCCCTCACATACATCAGTTCGATGACAAATTCCAGACTAAGGCATTTTAGCTCTTTTACCTTTTCTGTCTGCTCTTGATGGGCCATTTACAAGCACGTGAAAATGACATACTACATGTTCAAATGGAGAGCAATTTAGAGCAACTTTTGTGAGTTTTGTTGTTTCAAAAAATGTTGTTTAGATCCGTTGTATTTTAGGCAATGCTGAACTAGCCTACATTCAAAAGAAACTTTATGTCGCTTGTCCTGGCACAATTGTTTGAGCATGCCTAACACGTCTTAATAATTGTTTTTGGAATAATTGTTTTTGGCTTTCACTTTATAGGGCATATCTTTATTTAAGCACTCGTGTATGTCATTAGCCAAATGAGTGTGTATTGCCAGTTATACTAAAATCAATTCCACAATGGAGCCCGCATGTCTTAATGCTTTGACATGATCTTTGTGCCAGTATTCTAGTTATTTTGTCCTATTGATAAAGCTACTTAGAAAGCCCTCATAGCTCGTGTGCATGCAGAATAGAACATATGAAAACTAACCAACAAAGACATTTGATTTATTCCAAGAGAAAAGGTAGAACTAAATAGAAAGAGACAAGTCAAGATTTTTACTTAAAAGTATAAAATAACCACTAAATAAGTCTTTGTGAAGAAAGAAATTGGTTTACATGATGATGTATTAGAAATCTCCTCAGGGTATTGTTACACATTACTTACAAACACCGATTCACATGTGGGTAGGTGAAAAATGACAATCCGCCCCCAGAATGGATGTGTAATAATACAACAACAACTATATGTTGTTCGATTAGGTGGGGTTTGCACATGAATCTTATGATGTCATAATTTTCTAACAACAGATGTGTACTAATATGTGTGACTAATCTCCTTTTTTGGGTGCAGTGTGTGGTGTTCTCTTTGAAAAATGAAAACTGGCTGGTAAGATTATATATTGTAGGTTTGATAGTTTGCTAAAACATACCTAAGATCTGATAAGTAATTTTTTTAATCTTGTAACATTCTGAAAATGAAGGGAACAAAGCTTCAGTGACAGTGAGTAGTTGTTAGCTTGAAAGTGAAAACTTGTTGCACCTCTCTCTGGTTGATAGCTTATGAAGTTTATTACTCATTTCTCCTTTTTGTGTGCGTGTCTGTGTGAATGTGTATGAGATAGCAAATACTCTTTTGGTGTTTTTTAAGTATACAATTTTATGTTAAAAAAAAAATCAATATGACATTAATTACTAGTGCCCGTGCTAACTTTTTTATCTCTTTTTATCTATTCAAAACAGATAATTGCTGGAGACCCTGAGAGTGTCACAGAGACATGGATGAGCAATGTTTATAGTTTTGGTATGGTAATTTGGGAGATGGTAACTGGTGAAGCAGCCTATTCTGCATTCTCACCTGTTCAGGCAGCAGTGGGCATTGCTGCTTGTGGCCTCAGACCTGAGATCCCCAAGGACTGTCCACAAACACTAAAATCACTCATGACAAAGTGCTGGAACAACACTCCTTCAAAACGCCCTCACTTCTCTGAAATTTTAGCATTGTTGCTGCGCCCAAACAACATCAATAGGTAAAAGTAAAACTTGCTATATATACAGACCTTTGTGAAACCTTAATCTGTTGATAGCACATGACAGCAAGTTCATATGGATAACCATGAACCCCCCATATGCTTATATATCATTAATGAAGATGTAAATTTTCAACTTGTTTGCAATGTTGTACCATCTCTTTATAAAAAAACAATTTCTGTCATAATGAATATACTCTCTTTTTCTTTAGTTTAACTTTGATAAATTTCCAATGTAAAATTGCCATCCAATCAAAATCTTTTATTTGCATGATTTTTCAAGTAGTGAAGTCAACTATTATGGTTGATATGGCAATACAGAATTGGATAACTATGTGAAAAATTTTCACACTGTGCTTAGAAATTAAATCCCTTTTTATTTTCCCTTCTATGATGCAGCCTTGATGATGGAAAATATTACAATACTATGCATATTGGTGTGATTTGAGTGGTACATAGGAAAATATTATCCTGTGAAAAACTAAACATAATTTTGTGTAGAATAGAAAAACCAATAGAAGACGCGTTTTATTCGGCTTGCCAGGGCTCATGTGTTGGGTTTCCTTTGTTTGGTTTCGTGGCTATTCTAAAGGGATCATAAAAAGGGTCCCATTGGATTCTATGTTTCTTCAATGGTGAAATGTGTTAAGCACCGTTGGCCCCATTTTCACCTCAGATCCAAACTTTTCAGCTGAGAAGTGATGTGTTTTCTCTTTGCCGGCTCAAAGACTTTTTCACACCTATCTGCTCCCATGCTTTTATTTTTTTTGGGTCATGCACCAGGGGAGGGGATGCGGCAAGTGGTTTCAGATTACTATCTAACGGATTTGAATCTACGCCCCTTTATTATTGGTTATTCAAGACAAGGGATCTTGCCATTGCTTTATAGGCCTCAACTACTCCCATGGTCATAATGAAGATCAATGGGAAGTTGAAGGATAATGGAGTGATGGTAGCACCTAGAAGTTATGTTAAGGGTATATATATATATATATATATATATATAGAGAGAGAGAGAGAGAGAGAGAGAGAATTGTGTTTAGGCATATACATATATATGAGAGAGAGAATGTTATTTTGACTATATTAACAGTGACACATTCACATTTGCTATTGGAGTGTGTACACCTGAAACTAGCTCCACATCAATTTAAAGTTAGTCAAAATAATATTTTCATAAATATATATATATTTCTTATATATATATATATCACTATTGTGGTTTCGATTATAAAATTTATATATTCATATTTTTAAACATCACAAAAGAATACCCCCATAAAAAAAATGAAACATTACAAAACAAAATAATACAGTTACATGAGGATATAACCAATCATTTAGTCTTATAAGATTATCACAAGAAAATGTTGCTATGTTAGTGAATGCAGTAAGATATATCTATGAATTTAGATTTTGAAGGTCTTTTTTCTTCCTTTAAAATTTAAACTTTCAAAGTTATCCTAGAGTTTCCTATCCTTTGTAAGTTATTATTTAATTTTTATTGTCTTTAAAGGTTTTTTTAATATGTAAAGATGTTCAAGAATTTAAACTCACAAAAATACCCTGAGAGTTCTCTATCCTTTGTTAGTCATTGTTTAATTTTTATTGTTTTAAATGTGTTTTTAATATGTAAAGATGTTCAAGTAAAAAGAGATTTTTTTATTTTTTTGGGTAAGAAATTTTGAGCTTGACCTGCTGGATCTTTGTGCAGGAATGCTGGTCTTCTGGGTTCTTGTACTTTTCATTTTATATTTTAAACGAACTGTAGATTCGATTGGGCCTTTTTCTTTCTTTCTTTAGGTAAACTGCTGCATTTTTAGGTTGCTTGGGCCACTTCTGTGGCAGCAACCTTATTTTTAAAAGGAATTGAGGTTTTTTTTTTTTTTTGAGAAGGGGGAAGGGAGGGATGGAATTGAAGAATTATAAAGCTTGTTTCGTTTCAGTTTTTGTTTTTAATTTTTAATTTTTAAAATTTTATGAAGAAATACTGAAAATTAAAAATAAAAATCAAAACTCAAACTAAACAGAACCTAAAATTGCAATGTTTTGACTGAAAATTATTGCAATTTTCACTATTATGCTAAGACTAGGCTATTAAAAAAAATTAGTGTTTCGTAGCTGAGTATCACATTAAATTTGTTTGGTGTAATATTTGGGGTCATTGGGATAATGATTTGTTTTTTTCTTTGACCTTCTAAAAGTAAAAAAAATTACATTCTTAACTTTTTGTCCAGTTTGACTCTTCAATAGTTAACTTTTAAAACACTCAAAATAAATATTATATTACTCTACATATTTGAATATAAAATAGCTTATTCCTAAGCTACTCTCCAATAGTTATTTTGATATAAGCTGATAAGCATTTAAATAAATTATTTATCCAAATGGACCTTAATAACATGTGTTCTAAAACTCTATTGTTTGTTTGGTTTCAAAGAATATTAATATTTTATTTTTTATTTTTAATATCAATTGCAAACTATCAAGCTGAGAAAACGAATATAAAGAATCAGCTCGTTATCCATCGTCATAACCGATTATTCATCTCTTGAAGTTGCCCGCATTATTCATGTTCAAGTTTATGGAATGCGCTTATGAAAAACCTAAGAAAACTTCGTTGAATAACGCATGGCAACTATCATTTAGCATAATTCGTTGTAATTTTTTGGATATATCATAAAAATTTGTAATCCTATATATGGTTGACACCGACAAAGTAGAAGCGACTCCAGAGTTTAGCAATGAGTACTAAAAAATATCGAATCTTAATCCAATGATAAGCATTTGTGACTTTTGAATAGGAAAATACTATCATAGTGAAATGCGTTAGTGGGCATCCATAAAAGCGTGAAATTCGGATGACGTGGCGAACGGTCCAAACTATCATGGATGATGCCTTGGTTAGGCCGTTCCAATGAGGAATGTCACAAGGTTGATTAAATGCAAATCTTAGTTCTTAAAATTATACGTGTAAGATATGTTAATTTCTAAAATTTAGAAGTTAATTTTTATTTTGATACCCTAACATAGTGACATTGTAAATTGTACCTTGTAAGCCAAGCTACTCCCTTGTTTTATTTTTGTTACTATGTCATTGTCTTTTTGTGAACATATCATGTTAAATGACATATTAATGATAACTGACATCCTACTTTACTTTAGAGGTAACATTGTTGAATAATAGAGTCAAATTGTTAGTAAATGTTAAATATATTAAAATTGTTACTTATATATAAAATGCATCTTATTGTTCTCAATTATTTTATCTTTATGCAAATTTAATTGGCAAATACCAAGTAGAATGTTAGCATATCACTTATATGTCGATTAACATAAAAGATTAATAAAAATGTGAAGACACAATAATGAAAATAGGGTAGAGATTAATATAACCCACATTTTATAATTTTCATAACTAAAAAAGTTAATTTCTAAATTTTAGGGATCAAGAGAATGCAAAAGATTTCATGGAGTAAATTGAATATTTATTCCACAACATTGGTAGTGATATCGGCTAGTCATTTGTCCCTGCAATGTGATAAGGAAAAAAAATTGGAAAGGACAAAGTAAGAATAGATTCCACCAGAAACTGAAGGAAGGAAGGTGATTCCTTCTTGCTTGCATGATTGTATCACAAGTTCACAACATTGAAGCACTGTTTGATCATCAACGCAACGCATGTTGGTGTGTGTTTGGATTATAGTTTATAAATGGGGGTTTGGGCCAACTTAATTCTCTCATAATTGATTTTGATCAAAAGTGAGTTGGGGTTAACTGAATTTATGCTTGAATACTCTTATCTTAAAAGTGATTATGATAGAATAAATGTTGTTTGGATAATCAAATTAAAATCACTTTTAAATGTCTAATTACAAAAAAAGACATAAGTTTTATATTATATTTTTAATATTATCAAAAAGAGGTGATTAAATTTTAAAAAGTAACAATGAAAAGTGGAAGGATAAATAAGAATTTAATGGCATCATGAATGTTCAACGGGGAAATGCTGAAGGCAAAAGCAACAAAAGGTTGCTTCTCCTCAAACAGGGTCTTGATGATCAAAATCATGGTGAAAATTAGTACACCCAAACACCTCCATTACAACGTTCAATGAAGATGAACCCACATTCAGTATCTCCAACACATAAACAAACATGCACTAAGGTAGTATCTGTCACCTCCTCCTGAGAAATACAGACAGACTAGAAACACAAACCTATTTGGTGATGAGACAAACAAAAAAACATAAACTTTCTATACCTCTAAAATGTCGAGACTGAATAGGATAGAGAGAGGAAAAATATAATATTTTTTCTTTCAATAATACCCATATATATATATATTATTATTTATATTTTCGTCTCCACTATCTCCATTGTCCTTGTATTTCCTCTTATTTCCTTACCAAATGCTACTTAAGAGATCAATTGCTTCATTTTACCAAAATTGTCTTGCAAATCAAGTAACATCAATTTTATTTCTAAGAGTATCTTTAGCTTTAGAAAATAATTATTAGTTTTTATTTTTGTTTTTAGATTGTTATTATTTTTAGGATTTTGAAGGAAATACTAAAAATTACAAATGAAAACTAAAAAATTGATTTTTTTTTTAGTTTCATTGTCCCTTTTGTGGAATACTAAAAAGTAGGTCACAAACTGAGAAAAAGAAAATGAAAAAAAAATTGTTTTCTAAAATAAAAAAGTTTGATACCTTAAACATGCATGTGACATCAAATAAGTGATATGTTAACATTTATGGTATGTTTGATTGGGGAGTAAAATTGAGAGTAAATTTTCCATGGATAAAATTTATGTGTAAAATTACATATGAACTTCATACATGAAAAATTATTTCTCATTTTTATCCCCTAAATAAATATATCCTTAGTGAAAAATGCATGCGACTTCAAATGGGTCCCTGAAAAACTTATATCTTATTGAAAAGAAAGGGACCTATTTGATTTTATATGCATCTTTTACATACCAAAATAATGTCATATTTTAACTTTAAGGGTATTTATGGTTGGGGGTAAAAATAAGGTAGAAATTTTCATAAATGAACTCCAAATTTAAAATTACACATAGAGCTCTTCCATGAAAAAGTTCCACTCAATTTTTTCCTTTAACCAAACACATCCCTAAGTGAACTATTTGATGTCAAAACAAAATTTTAGGGGCTAAATTAGTTCTTATACTTACAATCTATCAAGATATTCTAATGATCACCCAAATTTGAATCCTCATTTCAGCACTTAAAGCCTCAAATTGAATGACATTGGTAGATCACTTTGGGAAATCAATCAAAGAATAACATCGATCCTTAGTATAGGTGTAGAAAGGATGGGTTGGACCAGATTGGACTAAACTTAAATGAACCCGGAATGATCCGACTAATGGTGAGTCAAACTTATCAACATGGCTTTCAAACAACACAAAAAATTTGGACATTATACATAATAAAATTATAAAATTTTACAGGTAAGAAACAACATTCAAGAGATATTTTGCAATACATATATCAAAACAAACCATGCCAATATAAAAATAACATTAAGTTATCTAAATTATATTAATTGAAGTATAAAAACATATAATTTATCACTAATTATTATAAATATATATGCCTTAAAAGATTTTATTTGACCTCGGTTGGTCCAGCTAACCCAAAGTATAATATGAACCTGACTTGAAAAGTGTACTAGGTCAACTTTGAGAACTCAAACTAGACCCAATAAGCTTTGGGTTAGGTTGGGTTAGCAGGTCAGATTGGATATGAACACCCTAATCCCTAGTATGTTCAAAGTTGTGGCAATGGGAATACTAAGGCGGCACGACCCCAAACTCCTCTACCACTACGACTACGCCTTGTCCTCCATGCTCTGTTATGTTAAAGACAAAACCCAAAGATTCTGAACCTATTTGATAATCAAAGGTAAGTGATGCCTGTGGTGGTAGAACTCATAGCAAAAGATCAAAGAGTTCTTCCATGAAGGGATGCTAGGATTTACCTAGACTTGGTTTCGAAAGACTCAAGATCATTGTGAAGACCATGAAGGGCGAAGACTATATATATATATATATTATCAAGCTTCTTCGCATATGCTAGCATTAATGTCTTCAACCTTCTTCATCAAATGATTTGGGAGTCCTTGATCTACACACAAGACATCAATAACAGTGTGCTAGTGTAACGCCTAGGTCGAGTGGAGTGTATCGCTGGTACAAGAAGGCACGGACAAAGAGCGCTTGGCAGACTTCTAAGCGAGGGTACATAATAAACCGATTACACACCAGAATGAGAGGATCCTGAGACTGTGTAGGTATGAGACTATATAGTTGATGATAGCTTATATGAATTGATTGATACTACTTATATTAACAAGATGCATTTTCTTTTTGGTAGCTCATCACTAAAGAACTTACGGTTAAGCGTGATTGACTTGGAGCAATTTTAAGATGGGTGACCTCCTGGAAGTTTTTAGGGAGAATGTAGTGAGGACAAAACACGCTGAGAAGACTTGTGTTGATTTGTGGGGGTAGTCATCAATCCATAAAGCAGCATGGGATGTTATAGCTAGTCCAAATAATTCTTATACTATTCAACTTCTCTGACATTATTGTAAGTGTTCTAAAAAGGCAAAGGAAATTTGACCAATTTTTTTATGGATTCATGTGTGTGTGGTATTAAAGGATTTCTTGTTCCTGAAGGATATATTGTAGATGAGAAATGATTATGAAACGTCCAAAACCAACCTAAATATGTAATAAATGAAGCAAAAATAGTGGGTGGAAGTGACCTACAACTGAGACAATGCATGAAACCACTGAACAAACTTGGATTAAGGTTCAAAATTGCCTGCGACCATTATTCTACTAGCGGGAACTAGAAAGACAACAAGGCATGTTGCCACTTGCAGTGGTAGTAGAGGACCTAAGTAGAAGTATGGCAGAGTTTGATGGTGCATGTGAGGCCGATGCGGACGATGTTGACGCATCTAGAACAAGTAGGTAATGACGATTTCAGGGGTATGTGGTGTTGTTGATCGAAAACTCATCAAAATAATATCATTGGTTGGAAACTCGCTGAAAATGTTTTTGATGTGGCAAAAGGCCACAGCTTACGCAATTAACATTGATAGAAAATGGTGAAAGGTTGTTGGAGTGATGATACAACAACCTTATTGACCAACCAGAGTGACACACGGTTGGTTGAAAAAATTTCACCAGAGGGAAGGTCTCTTTAACAATTAGGGTTTCTCTCCAAGCTCTAGATACTAAGTTGAGTGAGTTTGGGTGAATTGCTTGAGAGAAATTACTCTTAGCACAAGTATTTGTATGCACATATAGAAGGAGAATCGCATAACAAATTATATGCAAGATAGACCATATCAACACCTTCGACAAACATGATAGCTAAGAGATGATTTTTTGTAAGTTGATATAGTTTTTCCTCCACCTACGATTCCTCTAGCGATATCGTCAATCACTCATCTTATCTCATTGATAGGTTGATCTAATATGTTTCCTTAGTGCCACTTTCTTCCTCCTTATGACCGCTTCAACTTAGACTTCTTCTTCGCCTTTTATCATGTTTTTATTGTTGACTTCTAAATCTTCTTCTCTAATTGGCATACTAGCTGAGATGTCCATATCAAATTAAGTGTTCTATTTGATTCTTTTGAATGATACATTCCTCGATCGTGTGATTGTAAGTGTAGTGATAATCATATTGTTTGCTCGTTTATATGTGCTAATATTTGTTGTTTACCACTATCGAGTGGAAATTTAATGATATGAGAATTGTAGATCTTGGATAATGATCTCTCAATCAACGTATAGAGGAGTGTATTCAATATGTAAAATTTGTAAAACCTAATTATAGAATTCTTGAAGAATGGTCTCTCCATTGGTGTCTAGAGGATAGTCTATCAAGTTAGATTCACTTGAGAATGATTGAGTTAAGTTTTAAATGTAAAATTTGTTTAACCCACTTATAACATTAGCAGTTCAAAAATTCTTAAATTATCACTTCCTAAAACACTTAATTACGGCCATCAACTTCAAATTAATTAAGTGAACAATTCTTTAAAGAGAAAAGAAAACCACCATCTGTCCTTCAAAACCCTAGGAAGCCACATTTTTCTCACAATCGTGTACAAGTCCATAAATGCCCTCTATGGCATCTCCACTCTTGATATCAAACCCCCCACTCATCACATTCTCCATCATTCTAAAAACAAAACCCTCAAGAACCTAGCCAACACAACCAATCCAAACATTCTCTCTCTCTCTCTCACACCCACTTTTGTCCAATCCAAGATTCCATTCTTCCCCTTCTCCCAAGTTCCAATCGGTGCGTTCCTTCCTTCACTCCTTCCATTTCCATTCTCATCTTCCATTTCCTTCTTTCTTCAATTGTTTTTTTTTTTTTTATATACTTTTGCTTCATCGTTTTGCATTCGAATCAAAGATGCGCCAAATAGGGTTTTGGCTCTTAGCTTCATCGCCGCTAATAATCTTGCTCTTTATCTCTCGGGATCGTTATTTTTCTAACTCGATTTATTTTCTGTTTGTTGTTTTTGTTGTTGTTGTTGTTGTGTTGATGAAAATCTGGATGGTGCGGTTTCGATTCCGATGTAGCAGCTTACTGCACTATATGCTTCCAAGAAAGAGACCAAGCGAAGGAGTGGTTGTAGAAGAAGTTGGAACCGATACCAATATCAACAACAGCAACAGTAGCAGTAACAACAGCGGCAGCGGCGGCGGCTTAGGTGGTGGTGCTGCTGCGGCGTCGTTTCACAAGAAGAACCGGATCGGCTGCTTCGCTGCCTGCTCGCGTTCTGGTGGTGGTGCTGAATCGACGGTGAACGACGACACCGATCGGAGCTTCAGCGCCGGAAGTAACGACAACAACAACAGCAGCGGAGGAGGAGTGTCGGATATGGCGTTGGGGGATTCGAAGTCGCCAGAGATTGATGAGGATCTGCACAGCCGTCAGCTCGCTGTGTACGGACGCGAGACCATGAGGAAGCTCGTTGGGTCTAGCGTCCTCGTTTCCGGCATGCAGGGACTCGGTGTGGAGATCGGTAATCTTTTTTGGCATTTTTTAGATTTTGATTTGCCATGAATTGATGTTTGTTAAGTGTAATGTTAGATGATCAGATGCTTGCTTGCTGCTGTAGTTAGAAGTCTTCAGGGATTTTAGGACGTGTCGATGTGATGACCTAGGAAAATTGATCGTGCACTCACTCTAATGCTAGGGGCCTGTTTGGTATCTTTGTTTTTTTTTTTAACTGCATCTTCTGATTTCAGAATTTTGTGAGGAAACTTGTGAAAACAGTGAAAACAATAAAATCATGTTTTCTGTTTTCATTTCCATTTTTCGTTTTCATTATTTCCTTTACAAAATCTTAAAAATAGAAAATACAGAAATGAAAATAGAAAAAAAATAGTAACCAAATTGACCCTGATTTGATGTGATGACTCGTTTATGTGGTTTTTGTGGATTTCAGTTCTTTCTTAGTGGAAGAAGATCGTTGATTTGTTATTTAATGAGATTGCTGTTAGCAGATTTTGGTGATTTGTTCCCTGATCCCGAAGCAGTGTGATGAGAATCACAATTCATATCTTGTGATCGGTTGTCCATGCTGAATGAGTTTGCTGAAAATGATTACTAGTTGTTCATATTCAGTCTTAGAGTCATTGCTGTCATATCTTTGGGCAATTTTGGTGTTGTGGAGGTCCTCACTAATGCTTTATTGAATTTAGACTTATGAATTAATAGAGTTTATGAATATCCAATGCAATTTGAGCCATTCTAATTGTTGTTTTTGGTTTTTTTATTAATTTATATAGATTCAGATAGTGCCAGCTTTGAAGTTATTGGTCATTTTTTTTTATTCTAATAAAGTTTACTACCTGCAGCAAAAAATCTTATTCTTGCTGGTGTCAAATCTGTGACCTTGCATGATGAAGGGAATGTGGAGTTATGGGATTTGTCCAGTAATTTTGTGTTTTCTGAGAATGATATTGGTAAGAACAGGGCAGTGGCTTCTGTTAGTAAGCTGCAGGAACTCAACAATGCAGTGCTTGTACTAAGCTTGACAACTAAGCTGACAAAAGAACAACTTTCTAATTTCCAGGTAACTCCAATCTTGCTTTCTATTTTTTTCCCTCTTATTATAGCCTCAGTTCAGTAAATGCATTTGTATCGACATGTGCTACATGTGAAGTGATTATATATAATATTTGCGCTTTTGCTTGTTTGGATGTCCATAGAAATGTGGGAAAGGATTTATCTTTTGCATGCATCAATAGTGAAACTTGTATAGTTATTTGTTTCATGTAATCTGTTTGAACTTAAGTTGTGCTACTATTTTGTATAGATCTATATTAACTAAAAAACCTGATGATTAATAAGGAGCATGAGTGAATAATGTTATTTTGTTACACAACTGAGAACATTCAACAACAACAACTAGTGAATAATGTTATTTTGTTACACAACTGAGAACATTCAACAACAACAACTAAGCCTTGTCCCACTAAGTGGGGTCAGCTACATGGATCAAGCGACGTTATAGAGCTCTATTTTATATCATATTTATGTTAAAACCATTGGCATTTAAATCTCTTTTGATTATTTCCCTTATAATATTCCTTGGTCTTCCTTTACCTCTCTTTATGGTGCTATTCCGTTACACGACGAGAACATTATTTTGTTTGTTTGTGTGTGTGTGTGTGTTTTTTTTTTTTTTGGGGGGGGGGCTACTGCAAATGGAGATCTATAGTTTACACCTCATATTATGCTGCCATATTTTATCCGGCTCTCCATCCTTCCTGGATCAAAAAATAGTAAAACTCATTGGGATTCCTTTTGCTTGGGGGTAGGAAATTCTAGAAGAGATTCTATAAGAGATCACCTTGTTAGCTGGGGTAATTTAAACCAAAAATGGAGGCGGATTGGACCTCGGCAATTTAGTGTCCAATAATAAGGCATTGGTGACCAAGTTGCTATTGCATTTTCCTCTACATCCTAATGTTTTATGGTGTCATGTAATTCAAAGTATGGTTTGCATCCAAATGAGTCAAACACCTTATCTGCAAGCAGAATAACTTACAATAGTCCTTGGAAATTCATTTTCTAGGCTTTTCCTTCTTTTAGTTCTCTCTTGTCCTTACATTTGGGTAACAACCCTTGCATTAAATTTTGGGAAGATATTTGGTTGGTACTTGGTACTGCTCCCCTTTCATATTCTTTTCCTCTGCTTTTTCACTTCTTTGCATGATGCCCTTGTTGTTTTTTTTTCCCTCAGGATAACCTCTCTTGGTACTTCCATTTTATTTGAAATTTGAATGATGGAGAGGTTAATGAATTGGACTATTGGAGTCCCTTTTTCCTTTAATTGATTCTATTAATCTTTCCATTACCCTTGTTAGAGTCCTACATTGTTTAAGGATATATGACCTAGATAGCCTTTACAAGAGCTTGGGTAATCCTAAACCCGTGAGTTAGCTTTTGGGATTGAGTTAGGCTCATTCAATTCTTAAGATGGTTTTAGAGCCTATCCTAAGTTGTTACTAAGCCATTGCAGATTTCTGGTTGGTGGATTCTCATATGAAGCTATCATAATAGCTTCATCCATGAAGCTAGGATGTGTAGCAAATGAATGGAAGACACTTGTATTTAATGGGGTCCACATGAAATGAAATTAAAAGCTATTTGAAAAATATAATTACCATAATAATAATAATAATAATATTAAGAAAATGAAATAATTTGTTTATTATTATTTTCCAATCAAAGCCCTATTCGTCACCATCACCGCCTTGGCTTTGTTGATTGAACCCTCCAATGCTGGACTTGGTGACATTGAGCGCGATTGAGTGAACTCTCTTTCGTAGGTTCGAATAAGTTTTCCATCTTCCAACGTCACAAGGCTCCAGATCTTGCAAACAGGAGGTGATGGCTAAGGATCGATGAGTATTTGTTGAGGTTCTTGTCACCCATGCGGTTTCCGCAACAACCTTGTCAATGGGTGCGAGAGAGTCGCTGGGGATTCCACCTGAGGCCGAGGAACTACATGTCGAGGAGTGTAGCCATGAGGGAGCACACTTTCGACCTCAAAACGCTGCTCGCTTCCCTGAAAGAAAAGGCCTCATTGGAGAACCACTTTTGATAGTTATTCCTCGTGGGAAACACATTGCGGGATGAATTTTGCTGCGCGGAGGAAGTTGGAAGTAGGGGTTGAAGAAGTTGTCGTTCCAAAGATGACGAGGGAGCCATTGTCTTAGACGGGGAGGGGTTGACTTGACGTTGATGGAGAGAGGGTGGCCCAGTGGGAGGAGGTGATGGTGAGGGAGTGGGAGGGAGGAGGGTGTGGATTTTGGCACCGAAGGGGACAGGGGGCTCAGGGCGGGTCTTGCCGGATGAAGGTTGTGAACAGGAAAGTTACTGTATTGGCTTGGGAAATTATTGTTTTTCTAATTAAAACAAAAACAGAACACTTAATGATGTTTAATATTTTCATTAATTGTGATGTTACAGTCTCACTCCACACGTGTTAGATCATTGCAGTCACTCCAACGCTTCATGGATGAAGCTTTTATGGGAGCTTCATCAAAGTAGTCCCTTTTTTGGTTAGTCTCGCAAACTTTATGCTCCAATGTCTGGCCTGGGCCTAGGGGTGTGTTTTAGAGTCCTACATTGTTTAAGGATATGGCCTAGATAGCCTTTATAAGAGCTTGGGCAATCCTCCCCCATGAGTTAGCTTGTGAGGTTGAGTTAGGTCCACTCAATTCTTAAGAACCCCTATATAAGAACTTGGACTCTTGATTCTTTTAGTGTTTTCTATTGTAAAACTTATTTCCAAATCCTAACTTCTCCTAACATAGTAAACTTGGAATGGGGTAATTTAGTGTCCCATAATAAGGCATTGGTAACCTGACTTCTCCTGGCTTTTGCATTTTCCTCTACACCCTAACACTTCATGGCATCTAGTATTATAGTCCTTGGAAATTCATTTTCTAGGGTTTTCCTTCTTTTAGTTCTTGTTCTCACATTTGGTTAACAACTCTCACATTAAATTTTGGGAATATATTTGGTGTTGGTGCTGCTCCCTCTTCATATTATTTTTCTCAGCTTTTTAGCTTATCTTCTTTGCATGATGCCCTTGTTTGTCAATTTTTTTCTCAGAATGATCTCTCTCAATACTTCCATTTTATTTGAAATTTGAATGATAGAGTTTAATGAATTTGAGTCTCTTCTTCCTTTACCTGATTCTATTCATATTTTTCGTTAACCCTAAAATAGAACTTAGACTCTTGATTCTTTTGGTTTTTTCTATTGTAAAACTTATTTGGACTGCTATTGTTCATGGGATTAACACACATGGCATGCTCGGAAGCATAGACCTCTCACTACTTTGTCTTCAAATTAGTGTATAATGTGTGGTTTAGATTCCAGTTTGGGGGCTCATCTCTTTCTGCTTTGTCCTTTATTGAGATCTCTTTGGAACTGGTTTTGGGTATCTTTGAAGAGCTGTGGGTTCGCCTTACGAACTTCAATTTTTCCTCACTAAGCACAGAGGTTTTGGCTCTCGTAAATGAGCAAAGTTTCTGGGTCAATCCTCAGTTCTTTGGTGCTTTAGTGTATCTGGTTGGAAAGGAATTCTACAATTTTTAATGGTTACTTCTTGACAGCTGATTTTATTTGGGATTTTGTTCTCTTCAAATAAAATATCTTCTATATTAATACAAAACTTTCTTATGCATTTATTGTTCTTAGTTCTTATTTCTAGCTTCTAATTGTAACGAATTACTTAACTGTTTGCTTTGACTTTACTGTCATGCTTTGGTAATTGTTCACTGGTCCTTTTTCATTGATAAAGGAATAATGATTTTAAATATTGGTCTTAGTCCTCTTGGATATATAATCTGTTACCTAAATCTGAAGATTTTTACTTCCATTATCCATAGATTTTGAAATGGTAGCATAGTTGCAAATTGGGTTGTAATATTGACTGATGTTCTTAAGCCAATATTTCTGTTGCTGAAAAAATGTAGATAAAGACACTTTGTCATCTGAATTTCAAAGTTAAAGGGAAGGGTTTTTGACTTTTTGTGCTTAAAATGAGGTATATGGATGTAATTCTTAATATTTGCATGGTAATACTAATAGTGATACTATGTGTCATGTGATGTTGAGCAGTGATAACAAGATACAACTACTTACGTAGTTCTTTTACTGTTTATCACCAATAATTAATTCTGATGTTCTTTATATTGTTCCGGGTAGTCCATAGCATGCTATAGCAGCGTAGCGGCAGAGGGCTGCTACAGGAGAGACGTAGCATCGCGGTTGGCAATCGCGGCCCACTTTTTGCTGCGTAGCGGCCACTACTTGTCTTAGCAATTGAAAAATCCAATGCTCTCTGCTTTTTGTTCCTTCCTTTCTCTGTTTTTCTTTTGTTACTCCCATCTCTCTGTTCTCCTTTCTTTCCCCTTTGTTCTCAGTTCTCTTTCCTTCCCTGCTTTTTTTTTTTTTTTCTTTTTTACTCTCTCTCTCTCTCTCTCTCTGTCTCTCTTTTTTATGCTCCACTTGGTGTCTCCTCTGTGTTGTGGCTGTGACTTGTGAGGGTGGGGGACTGTGGATGGTGGAGGGGTGTGTTTCATTGAGCTAGGGTTAGTGGTGAGTGGGAGTGGTTTGGGCTAGGTGTCTATTTTTTCCTTTTGGGTTGAGATGAGTATTATTGTTAAATCATCCCCCCGCCCCCAAAAAAAAAAAAAAAAACTCCAACAGTATATTTAGGCAAAGCCTACAAAGTATTTCCCCCCTTTCTTATGCAGTCTCTTACATTTAGTTGCCCTTATGATACTTGATGGTGCTATCTTTTATATTTTGCTGCCCTTAGAACTTGATATTTATGCATTGGATTGATGGTGATTGTGTGTTTTTAGACTATGGAATGAATTATGATTTTTGATTTTTCATCATTGATGATGAATGAGTTTAATTGGGGATGATTTCTTATATTTGAACATTTATATATATATATATATTCAAATAGCAGTCATCCCGCTATCAACTATCCCACTATAGTGTTTTCGGGTCGCCTTGCCACTATCCGCAATTGACTACTATGATATTGTTTGATTTTATTGGTAACAAAGTAAATTGAAATGGCATTAGCCATGTGAATAGAGCAAGTTTGAATTTTTTGGGTTGTTTCAGTAGTTGTTGTTGTGAATAGTATATTGCTAAAGGGGTATAACACTGATAGGTACCAAGCCATAGGAGATAGACGTGGAAAGAAAATGGTATAAAAAATCACTATAGAAGATGAGTGTGTATTATGAACAATAGAAAAATGTAAAGTAACTTAGAGTATTAGAGAGACTTTGAAACTCTCCCAGCCCAATTCCAAATCTCAGATACCCCCTTGGTATCTCTTCCCTGCCCTTATATTGCATTCCCCTATCCTCCCCATAACAGAATACTCACTCCCTCACTCCACTATCCTTGCCTATGTGGCAGATTTAGTTAGAAAACCTTTTCCTCACTCCCTTAGTCACATGCTCCCCATTCCCACTTGTCTTCCTATTTCTTGTAACATCTACGTTAGCATAAGGGGTACATGGATCATATTACATAGTGGGAAAATATTCTAAGGGGTCCTAACACACTCAAACGTGCATGTTTGTCTGTGAATGGTGTAATTTAGTGTGTGAATTTCCTTTTTATTTGCAGTCACAGATCCATTTGTATGATTTATTTGGATGTGTTTACATTTGTTTATTTAATATTTTGTAGGCGGTTGTTTTCACTGAAATCAGTCTTGAGACAGCCATTGAATTCAATGATTACTGCCACAGTCATCAGCCTCCCATTGCTTTTATTAAAACTGAAGTAAGAGGCCTTTTTGGATCTGTGTTTTGTGATTTTGGGCCTAAGTTCACTGTCTTTGATGTTGATGGAAATGAGCCCCATACTGGTATAATTGCATCCATCAGTAATGACAACCCTGCTCTAGTATCCTGTGTTGATGATGAGAGGCTTGAGTTCCAGGATGGAGATTTGGTTGTATTCTCTGAAGTTCATGGAATGAAAGAGTTGAATGATGGAAAGCCAAGGAAGATTAAAAATGCTAGAGCATATTCCTTTACTCTTGAAGAAGACACCACAAACTATGGTACCTATGAGAAAGGGGGTATTGTTACACAGGTCAAACAACCAAAGGTGTTGAACTTCAAACCACTAAGGGAAGCACTCAGGGATCCTGGTGATTTTCTCCTGAGTGATTTTTCTAAGTTTGATCGGCCACCTCTCCTGCATTTAGCATTCCAGGCATTGGATAAGTTTGTTTCTGAGTTAGGCCGCTTCCCTGTTGCTGGTGCAGAGGATGATGCTCAGAAACTTATATCTATTGCTAGTAATATTAATGCAAACTTAGGTGATGGACAGTTGGAAGATGTGAATCCAAAACTCCTGCGGCAATTTGCCTTTGGTGCTAGGGCAGTATTGAACCCTATGGCTGCTATGTTTGGTGGAATTGTGGGACAAGAGGTTGTGAAGGCATGCTCTGGGAAATTTCATCCACTTTTCAGGTAAACAATATTTATTTGTCATCAATCATTATATCCCTTTTTTGAAAAAATGTGTGTTCAAGTGAACTGGGCCCATATGAAAGTCTTTCATAACTCCAGTTAGTTAGTTAGTCTTTGTTTCTGTGGCTTCAGTTGATATTTTATTGTTCTTCATCCTTTATTTCTTTGAAAATAACTACATCGGGATCATTTTTTTCGATTGAAGCAATGTGTATCTGATCTTGAACCTAAAATACAAATGATAATTTATTCCATCAGTTCAGTGAGGCACTTTGTTGGACTCAATTTTTATAAATGAAATTTGATCTTAACTATTCCTTGGTTTCTTGGATTCTATACCCTTTTTAAATCTTTTTATTCTCGTAGAATTCAAGTAGTGTGTCTAAGGTGAATGTAATGCTTGCCTTCCAGCATTATCATAGGTGAGCAAGCTCTGAAAATGCTGTGCTTCAGTATATGCATGTGCATACATAAAGACTGGACCAAATGGATATTTTTAGCCACTGCTTGGCTTTAACCTTTGATATTCTAGCAATGTTTTTAGCATAGTAGTCAATCCCAGATCGCGGCACGTTGGCCAACCCCAAAATGGTATAGCGGATAGCGGGATGGCCGCTATTTCATAAAAATATGTGCAAATATTGTGCATTTGACCCACAAGCACATAACACACATAAATGTTCAAATAAAAAAAAATCCACAATTAAACTCAATCATCTAATAATCTAAAGGCATATCATATTCATATCAAATCATCATCATGTTAATGTATAAATAAGAGTCATAAGGCCAAGTAAAAAATAAAAGATAATAGTTAAAGCTAGTTCCCATTCCCAAAAGGCCAAAACTAAGGGTCATAAGGCCAAGCAAAAAAATGAAAGAATATAACACTAGTTCCCATTCCCAAAAAGCCAAAACTACTTAAGTTTCTTGAACTATAAAAAGTAAAAACTAAAACATTCCTCCCCATCAATGAGTGAGGCAATGATCAATCATCATCCTCCCCCACAACCAAGTTCTCTTCATCACTTTCCCCTCCACTAGAACTAGACTTGAAAATCTCTTCATATTGACCCTCATTCTCATCTGACTCTGTTTCCTCCTCCTCATCATCAAAATATTCCTCTTCTTGATCTTGCATAGGCTCCTTCCCTTTCTTTCTTGATGACTTAGAAGTCTTTGCAGCAATAGTAGGAGTAGGCCTCTTCGATCTTGTAGCAAGCCTAATGTTTTGGAGAGGCTCACTAGCCCCTACTGCAATAGAAACATCACCCCACGTCAAACCATCATCATCATCAAACACTAATTCATCCTCGGCACCTTCCTTGTACATTTGTCCAACCAACCATTCATTACATTCATCAACATCACGAAGGACAATTGGATCAATCACATCTCTACAATCAAAGCGCTCTGAGATTTTGATTGTACTTGACATACACCAAGTCTTGCAACTTTTGATGCTCAAACTTGCTTCTTTTCTTTGAATGAATCTATTACATCACAAATTCACAATTCAATTCAAACTTAAAAGTTAGTTCTAACTTCTAAGGCACTAAATGAAACTTTGTAGAGGAGAATAATGTGATAACTAATAATATTTGCTTACGTGCTCAAAAGTGCTCCAATTTCGCTTGCATCCGATGAACCACAAGTCAAACTTAGCACCTTGATAGCAAATTTCTATAATGCAGGAGTGGATGATCCATAATTCCTCCACCATTCAGCTGTGATTCAAAGCCAATTAATTAACATTGCTATTTGCTATGTTTATCAATAATCAATAATGAAATACCGAATACATGTATATCTTAAACTCTTACTGGGAGCTAGTGTGTTCCTATGTTATATTGCAAACTTTGATCCAAACACCCGTTCAGCCCTCTTGTAATAAGGTAACTCCAATACAATCTTGTCAGCTTGCTCTTCATCTCTAACCAATCTCTCAATACATTTGTAGAGTCCTTGCATCACTTCTTCATCAAACTCCATACTTTTGTTGCTATAATAAAACTTAGGGTTTAGAAAATGGCCAGCTGCATGCAATGGATGATGAAGTTGTGACTCCCATCTTCTATCAATAATAGCAAAAACATCCTTATACAACTTTTTTTCTTTGAAAACTTGTTGAATAGTTTCCTTGACCCGATCCATTGCTTCATAGATATATCCTATGGCAGGCTTTTTCTCATTATCAACAAGCCTAAGGACATTGACAAGTGGCCCCATAACCATAATACAATATTGCACATCATTCCAAAATGAAGCTAGCAATATAGTATCATTTGCCCTCTTTTCCCATACTTCTTTGGCTAACTTGGACTTCAACCACTCCTCTCAAGTGAACATTCTCCTAAGATTGTGCTTTTGTCTGAACAACCTTTGCAAGGTAAGAAAGGTTGTAGCAAACCTTGTCACTTGCCTGACCAATTACATCTTGTTAGTAAACTTTCTCATAATGTTCAAGGCCAATGTGTGGTTGTAGATGAAGCCCACAAGATTTATTCCTCTTGAGATTGTCTTCTTAACTTGAGGAAGCTTTTCAATGTCCTCCAATATCAAGTCCACACAATGTGCAGCACATGGAGTCCACAAGAGACTCCTCCTCTTAGCTTCCAGGAGTTTGCCTAAGAAGAATCAAATTAAATGAAACTAGATAAGTGGCCAATAATCAAAGCAAGTAAAAAAAGGCAATTAGACTAAGTTAGCAATTCTTACCAGCCAAGACATAATTACTTCCATTATCAGATATCACCTGAACAACATTTTGTTCTCCAATCTCTTCAACAAACTTGTCCAAAACACTTTTTCCCCTCTTCATGCAAGCAGAAGCATCAACACTACTCACAAACATTGTCCCTTTTGGACAATTCACCATGAAATTGATTAAGGTCCTATTTTTCCTATTTGTCCAAGCATCTGACATAATTGTGCATCCAAATTGCACCCATTGTTCCTTATGGCACTTCAACATGTCTTTTGTAAATTCCAACTCCTTTTTAAGGAGTGGAACTCTCAACTCATGATAACTTGGAGCCTTAAGATGTGGACCATAGTTTCCAACAGCTTCAAGCATCATCTTGAAGCCTTTTGATCTTGCAACATTGAATGGAATCCCATTCCTATAAAAAAATCGAGCAATGTATTGGATAGTTCTTTCCCTTGCCTCTTTTTCACGAGCATCATTGATGGTTGTTTGCCTATGAGCCTTTCCAAGTTTCATTTGTGCTTCACGGTTTTTCAGAAGAAGCAAATCCATGGGGCCTTTCACATTATATCCTTTCTTGGGTGGCCTAATAGAAGACTCAGTTGTTAATGAAGGCCTTTTCCCACTTCTAATTTGATGAATTTCTCGTACTTCCTCTTGCTCATTCTCATCTTCTTGCATCTCTGCTAAATATGCTTCCTTCAAAGCATTTTTCTTCTCCAAAGCTTCTTTGAGAAGTTGTTTTACTTCTGGGGGAACCTTTTTACAAGAATCAACATCCCCCTTCACACACATTTGGTGTCTTTTGGCTCTAGTGATTCCACCTGTAGGCACTTTTCCACAAAAATCACAATTCATACACTTCCTATTATTAATATCTTTCAAACTATTCCATTGCCATGCAATGTCAATATTGTCACCGTGGGTTTCACTAAACCACGTGAAGAGGGAGCAGCTCTGTGATGGTGCTGCCATGACTAAAAGTCTGGAAGACTGAAACAGAAACAGAAATATAAAAATAGGGGAATGACACGAGGAGAGGACAATGAGGAAAAAGAAAAGATAAATATAAGGCGGCCTAAAACCCTGGACAATGATGGTTGAAGGAAAGGAAAAAAAATGAAGGAAAAAAAGGGGAATATATGGCCTCACTGCTGTAATGGTTACTGTAAGAGTGAAGGAAAAAAAATGAAAAATAGAGTAGGCTTGGAAAGAAGGAAAACAGGGGAGGGATTCAAGGAAGAGACGAGAGAGAGTCACCTGCTGAGAAGCTGTTGTCTGGAAGCGGGGATGTCGCCAGCAGCCGCCGCCGGAATCGCTGCCGGAAGCTGGCTGGAGGTCGCCGGTCAGCTGGTGCAGAATGTGAGGCAGCAGCAGGGGAGAGTGAAGATGAACAGTGGAAAGCTTGGAAAAGAATCAGAGAACAGCTGTGTGTATTGTATTTTTTACTTTTGAAGTTTGAACTTTGATGAAATAATAAAGTAGGGTTTTACTTTTACCCCACAATCATATTTATCCCTCAGTAAATTGGGCTTAATAGAAAATGGCCCAACACAAAGGGAAATCATGGCCTAACACAAATAACGGCCGCTACCCGCTATGCACTGCGATTCGCGGTCACCCCGTGACGCCAACCGCTCCGCGACGAGCTCCCTGTAGCGGCAGACGGCCGCGACGGCGCGATAGTGCCGCTGTAGCGCGCTATTGACTACAGAGGTTTTTAGAGGGGAGTGATGGGACTTATTGCCTAATGGTCTTGAGATATTGTTATGGCTTGCTTAATTAATGGAAATGTAATAAATGTTGTCTGTGTATCATTTTTTTCCATCTTCCTTTCTAGTGAGCTTGTTTTTCTGAGGTACAATATTGTTTTCTGTGGTTTTAACTTTAACTTGCGTTCCTCCTTTGCAGTATTTCTACTTTGACTCTGTTGAATCACTTCCAACAGAACCATTGGATCCTAATGATTTAAGACCAATAAATAGTCGTTATGATGCCCAGATTTCAGTTTTTGGACATAAGTTACAGAAGAAATTAGAGGATGCTAAAATGTTTGTTGTTGGATCTGGTGCATTGGGTTGTGAATTTTTGAAAAATCTTGCCCTCATGGGAGTTTCTTGTGGAAGTCAGGGGAGCTGACAATTACTGATGATGATGTCATAGAGAAGAGTAACCTGAGCAGGCAATTCCTCTTCCGTGATTGGAATATTGGCCAGGCTAAGTCTACAGTTGCTGCAGCTGCTGCTGCATCCATAAATCCTTCTCTGAATATTGAAGCTCTGCAAAATCGAGTTGGCCCTGAAACTGAAAATGTGTTTCATGATGCGTTTTGGGAAAACTTGAGTGTGGTGATTAATGCCCTAGACAATGTGAATGCGAGACTGTATGTCGATCAGAGGTGCTTGTATTTCCAGAAGCCTCTTCTTGAGTCTGGAACTCTTGGAGCCAAATGCAATACACAGATGGTCATTCCCCACCTAACAGAAAATTATGGTGCATCAAGAGATCCACCTGAGAAACAGGCACCGATGTGTACTGTACACTCATTTCCACACAACATTGATCACTGCTTGACATGGGCTCGATCTGAATTTGAGGGTTTGCTTGAGAAAACTCCTGCTGAAGTAAATGCATATTTGTCTAACCCAAGTGAATATGCTAATGCAATGAAGAATGCTGGTGATGCTCAAGCGAGGGATAACTTGGAGCGTGTTCTTGAGTGCCTGGACAAAGAGAAGTGTGAGACATTCGAAGATTGTATTACTTGGGCTAGGCTAAAGTATGTATTTGATAATTTATATTATATACTCGTCTTTGTTCACTTTTAATATTTTGTGGCAGCATATAGTTTTTTCTGCATGTCCTACATTGAGACATGGTGTTTTATTCACAGGTTTGAAGATTACTTCGCTAACAGAGTGAAGCAGTTAATTTATACTTTTCCTGAAGATGCTGCAACCAGTACTGGAGCTCCTTTCTGGTCTGCACCGAAACGATTTCCTCATCCACTGCAGTGCTTATCCTCTGATCCGGGTCATCTCCAGTTTGTGATGGCAGCTTCTATACTTAGAGCAGAAACTTTTGGTATCCCAATCCCTGACTGGGTGAAGAACCCTACCAAGTTGGCAGAAGCTGTTGACAGAGTGATAGTACCTGACTTTCAGCCCAAAAATGATGCGAAAATAGTGACAGATGAGAAGGCCACCTCTCTTTCTACTGCTTCTATAGATGATGCAGCTGTTATCAATGATCTAATCGTGAAGTTAGAGAGGTGCCGGGCAAATCTACCACCAGGGTTCAGGATGAAACCAGTTCAGTTTGAGAAGGTCTGTTTCTCTCATTGTTTTTTATCTGACTGGATTTTTAGCGTGATTCTGGATAAAGCCCTTTCTATGGTCTTGTTAAATGAATTTTGTTTTGTGGATACAATTAGGGATTTTGGATTGGTGGGGGCTGAGTTTGTATTTGCTGTGAATAGGATTGTGGGTTCATAAAGGCCATGATCTCTCTAATAGAGCACACAAGTAGCACACAAGCAGGATATGATAATGAAACAATAAGCAATGCACAAGTACAGAAGGAAGTATAGAGATGTATGTATTAATGGAAAAAGCCAATAGAATAGTGACAACAGCCAAGCTTGCTCTGAGCACTCAGTAGCTCAGTCACTCCCTTCCAAAGCAGTAAAATGCCTAAAACCTGTATTCCCCTCTCCTCCCCACAAATACCCTCTTTCCTCTAACAGAAAAATCCCCCCACGCTCCTCATCCCACATGCTTCCTAAACCGTTACTAACCAGGCCCACTATTAGGCCCACCTGTAGCTGCCAACGCAGCAAGCATCCCTTGCCCCAAACTGCCCCTATGTTTACTCCTTTGATACACCTTGAGCCCTCTTGTGAATTCAGCTCTATCAACCTCCTGTGCATCTTATTTTAATGTAATTTATTTTCATATACTGCATTAGAAAATTTACTTTCTGCTGTAAAACTGCAGGATGATGATACAAACTACCATATGGACCTGATAGCTGGGCTTGCCAACATGAGGGCACGGAATTACAGCATTCCTGAAGTTGACAAGCTCAAGGCCAAGTTTATTGCCGGGCGGATCATTCCTGCAATTGCAACCGCAACTGCCTTGGCCACTGGGCTTGTCTGCCTGGAGCTGTACAAAGTTTTGGATGGAGGGCACAAAGTTGAGGACTACCGAAACACATTTGTCAACTTAGCACTGCCTCTTTTTTCCATGGCTGAGCCAGTTCCACCAAAGGTCATCAAGCATCAGGACATGAGTTGGACAGTTTGGGACAGGTGGATTCTAAGAGACAATCCTACTCTCAGGGAACTTCTTGACTGGCTGAAGGCAAAAGGCTTGAATGCTTATAGCATTTCATGTGGAAGTTGTCTGCTTTATAATAGCATGTTCCCTAGGCACAAAGAACGAATGGACAAAAGAATCGTGGATCTAGCAAGGGAAGTGGCCAAGGTGGACATCCCTTCCTACCGTCATCACTTGGACATTGTTGTGGCCTGTGAGGACGATGATGATAATGACATTGACATCCCTCAGATATCCATTTATTTCCGTTAGGTTGTTTTCGTCCTATCAGGTGTGTCTGAGACTCGTGTTTAGTTAGATAAGACAGTGCTTTACTCTACCGTTCGATATTCATAATGGGTACACACATGGCGACGTTGTTCACCATATCACAGTTCATATATGAATTGATAAGCAACTTTCTTTCATTGTATGTTATATCGTTTGCTTGGTTAATCTTTTCTTGAGATGGTGAATTGTGGTATGTCATATCTACTGCATCTCGTCCCATTAATATATATGAGCTACAGTGGTTTATGGTAGAAAACGTGCTTAGGTGTATTGGTTGGTGTTCTGTTTAGTAGTGTCCGCCCCCTTTGTAAGGCTGTGGTTCTTCCAATGGTGAGACACCCATTTGTTACTAATTTCTTGGTGAGCTATCAATGGTATAGGTGGTAACGTGACAAAAGTCATAGACACGTTATTTATGTTCAGCTTGCTAAGGGTGTGACGAGGTAGGAAGCGAAGTCGGGGGCTTGCTTGAAAGCGTGTTGTGTTGGTGATGGTGGGGACTGGAGAGGAAGAAGAGAGGGGAGGGTAAAATAGGTAAAATGCTTGATATTATGATTGTAAAATTGCGATAAGGATTTTGAGATCCAAATATCAAAATATAAATAGACTATTGTAGTTTTTGTACAATAGAAAATTTTAATCTCAATTAATATTTACTGTTGATAATAAGTTCAATAGTGAAGATTTAAGGTCTATGGTAGGTTTTAACAAGGATCATGTTAGAAGTCTCTATTTTGACACACATTAAGATCTTAGGTCACTTCAGGTTTAATGAATACTCTCTGCACCCCACCTCAATTGTGTTTTGTGACAGTTAACACTTGAGTAGCGGTAGGGTTGGATAGGGTACGGGATCAGATTTGTGTGATTAAAGTGGAGCTATTTGTTCTCAAAACTCGCTAGGTAATATGGGGTCGGGTTAGGACCAATTTAAATGGGTGCCAGGGAGAGTCCGGTTGACTTAAAACTCTATTCTACTAGCACAATTGTCATCTCTATCTCCAACAATCCCTTCTCACTTTTGGTCTCATCGCATTAGAAGCCGCCTCTCTATATACAAATTCTCTTTGTAACTTTTCTCCTAAGCTTTGACTTCTACAAAACCCCAATGGACAATTTGAATAAAAAGAAAAGTTGGAGCTTATTAAAGTAGCAAGAGAAGCTGCTGCAAAACAAAATAAACAAAACATACAAAACTAGCAGTTTGGTATATGAGATGCCCTAGGTTAGACGAAGGAAGCTTACTCCCCTTTGACTTCTCTCTCCTCCTCATTGCGTTGTCTCAAGGCACTGTGCCTAGCTCCCTCCCCATCGATGCCAATGGAGCCCTCACCTATGCCAAGCCATGTTCAACAGGCAATGTAAACTCCTCTACAATCACGTAGCGCCAAATCCATGTCAGTATGACAGAAAAGAATCCATGTCAACAACATCACTAATATATTTTTAAAAGAGAATGATGCCTCTAGTTCTTGTTTCTCTTTAGGGTAGGGTGTAATGGGTGAAATTTTTTTTTCATGAATGAGTTCTATGTGTAATTTTATATATAGAATTCATCTATAATTCTTTTCCTCCAATTTTACCCTTCAATCAAACACAATGGTTGGGGGTAAAAATGAGAATAAATTTTCATGATTAAGTTTTATTTATAAAATTACATATGGAACTCATCATCAAAAATTTATACTAATTTCTACCTCCAACCAACTATACCCTTAGAATCGGAGTTTGATACCTACCATTTTTATTTTTCTCTGTACAGTGGTTATGATGTAGGAATTGTCATGGTATACGATTTTAGTCCTCGTGTAATTAGGGTCTATTTTGCGGATAGGATTAGGTTTGAAATTTAGCTTTAAGGATAAGTTGAATCACTTAATTCTAATGTTTGTGTGTTCATTTGGACAAAGATTCCAACTTTTAACCATGAAAATTAGTTGGACAAATTATATTAACATCCCTTGAGATTTGATAAAATTTATCTTAACTCTCTTCTATTTATCCTGATGACACTATTCAACTTATAATCGAGGAAATGACAATGTAATGATTTCATAAAGTCATGAGTTTTTGAGAAAATTTTACAAATAGAGAGAAACAGATAAATTTCACCAAATCAAATGTAATCCAAATTATTTCCAGCATGATTTTCAACTATTATGGGACATAGGACGAAAGGAACATTTCTGTCTTCTGGAAATGCTACAGTAATATTTTTGTATTTAAATAAGCTGATATTTACACTTTCACTTATCCCTTTTTCCGAAATCACGGGCATAAACGTAACTTTATTTGTCTTTTTAATATATTTTTTGCCAAATGACATCTCACAACGATGTTGTCTCAAATTAAAAAATGCTGCAAGTTTTTTTTATCCTTTAATTTGCTGAATCCACTTTGAGTTAAGGATGAATTCTTTTAATGTACATTTATTTCTTAAGTAAAACTATTTGTATTTATTTCAAATTAATAAATAATTTTACAGGAAATATGTCTTTATTTTTTTATTTAGAGATGATTTCATTTTATCGAAAAGAAAATTCCAACGAGAATAAAGTAGCATTCGAGCTCTTCGCCTAGTCGAATCGGAGATGCTTGGAGTGGACATGAAAAATCAATAAATTATTGCTGTAGTATATATCATTTGTATAGTGGCGAAGCGATAAAGGCAGGCCTCTTTTATGCGACATTTGGATAGAGATGTCAAACGCCTGCTTTTGCCAACTTCATTTTGGTTGGGTTGGGTTCGATTAAAAAATTTTACCGCTAAACCGTCCCACTTAACCCGGGCTTAGATGGGTTGGGCGGGCTTGCCCGTAAAGACTTTTGTATTTTTTTTAAAATATTCATAATTTATTGGTAAAAAAATAAGAAATATATGACTAAAAAAGAAAAAAATAAGAAATATATACACTTGCAAATATAGTATCACTGTATAGTTGATATTATTCACTCAAAGTTAAAATTTAAAAATAAAACGTGTCATAACTCACAAATAATACTATTAACAATAACATTTTTTAGACAAAGTTAGTATATAATTGTTATGAACCTTGAAAAATTGGGTATATATAAATAAAAAATATTTTTTAAAATATTTTTTTTCAAAAATTCATCAAAACATTAAAAAATATTTTTTGAATTTTTTTTTTATTTTGATGGTGCTTGCCAACCCGCCCTAAAATGGGTTGGGTTGACTATTTCAACCTATTTTATTTTAGAGGATCAATCCGCCCCCCCATTTTGGCGGACTTTTGACGGGCCGACTCGTTTTGATATCTCTACATTTGGATGTATTTTCTTCACAAAGTGTTGGCATTTTGAAGCACCTCCTTTCTCACGTTGTCCAATAATATTGTTGGGTTGTTTAACTGATACTCCTTTTATCGTAAGGTTTCTCTATACCTTTACGAATAAACACTCTAATTGATCATTGATGATTTTATTGATAGATATATTGATCTTTTATAAAAAAAAAATATTAATATTAAAGTCTCTTATAATTATAAAAATATGACACTATAAATTTTTAATAATTTTATTAATAGATAAATTGATCATTGACAAAAAAATATTAGTATTCAGGTTCCTACAAGTGCAAAAGTTGGGCACTATAGGTTCCTAATAATTTCTTTGATAAACAAATTGGTCCATAATAAAATAATATTAGTGTTGATATCTCTTACAATTATAAAAATAAGATATTATAGGTCCTTCACTCAACTGCAAACTAGTAAATGCTAGGTGGACTTTAATTATTAATCTATGTGGCACCCACTAATCCCAATTATCAACAATTTTCTAAAATGTACCCTTTCAATTTTGCAAATCCTGCCCTAAATATTCCAAAATTTAATAGAGCATCTCATATCAACTATGGTGGTATTATATTATTTTCTAATATGCAGTCATTATATTCTAGCAGACAACTCTTTTGGGGAAATGATTATGAATTTATTATATTATTACTATAGTACCTCATAATAAGGTGGTGATAAAATATAAAAAATTTGATTTCAAATTTGATTCCTTTCTTAGAATGACAATCTTGGGGTTAGGGATTTCTTTCTTGATAATGGGTACGATAAGATATTGAAACGTTTGGGGAGGAATTTGCAAAAAAAATAAAAAACAAAAATAAAAATAAGTGTTTTAGTTAGTGTTGATTGGGATTAGTGAGTGTCACATATATAAATAATTAAAGTTCATGTCAATACATAATAGGTTGCAGGGAGTCAGGACCTATATATCCTATTTTTATAATTATGAGGACCTCAGGACTAATTTTTTTTATTGTCAAGAATCAATTTATCAATCAATAAAATTGTTAGGGACCAATAATGTTATATTTTTGCAATTGTGAAGGAAGTCAATACTAATATTTTTTATTAGAAACTAATTTATCCATCAATAAAATTGTCAAAGACCAATTGGGTGTTTAGTCTCTTATGAGTGTAACCGTAAGACTTATTTTAACTCAAAATGTGGAAATGTGGCATAGTGATATTTGTGAAAGAAAAATATTATGTGTATTCATTTGATATGGGCACGTACCAACACACTTCTCATCTATCATTGAATAAGATGTGGATCTTAATTAAATGGGATCTACATTTCATCGAACGATAGATGAAAAGTGAGTCGGTACGGTATCCATGTCAAGTGAGTACAAATAATATATCTCTTTGTAAAATTTGAATCTTTTATAAGAAGTTTAGCCTTAGAGAACTTACAACTCAAAGTGCCTAGTAGTTTAGTTAACTTTTTTTTTCTTTATCATTAATAAATTTAAATATAAATGATATAAATTCTTTGTACCACTAATAGACGAGATTACACTTAAAGTTTTTCTAATAAGTGTCCTTACCAATATTTTAAGGGTACTAATTAAAAAAAATAATTTTTGAAATTTTTTAGTGGATTCCATAAATTGAAAATAGAAAAACTTATCTTCTTAATATAAAGTTATTTTTCAAAAATAAAAAAATTCTTTAACAAACAAACCCTTAGAAATTAATTAAATAAATCCTTAAATTTATATGTCATAGGTTTAGTCTCATGTAAATACATGCACAGACTATTATTAACCGTTTTGACATGCATTAACCCTACTTACAATGGAATTTTGACAAGGATGAGTTGTTTTCTAATAAATCAATTTTGAAAGCTATTACTAGTGTTTAAGATGAATTGGAGGGGACGAATAGCTATAGCTTTAGTTAATTTGTTTGGAAGGGTGTTGTGCCACCTTAAGTTGAGATCCCCACTTGGTTTGTTGTCATTGGTAGAATTGAGACTAAAGTTAGGTTTTTTAGGTTGGCAATTTTACAACAACACCAAACAATATGTGTTTGATGTGACACAGGGTTCCAGAGGATGGATATCATCTATTCTTTGCATGTAAATTTTCTTATTTCCTTTGGTGTAATTGGCTTCAAAAGAGAAAGTAGGTGACCCCCCTAATCCACCAAGGTCATTTTTTGAAGGTTGGATGAGTGTTCCAACAGTGAGAAAAGGCTGTGGAGATTATTCTTTATTACAACGTGGACGATATGGAGGTGTAAGAATAATATGGTTTTCGAAAAGAAGAAAGTAGATAATGGCAAGGCGCTAAAAATGGTTGTCTTTTGGCACGATCAATGGATCAAATCAGAACAATTTAGGTTTAGCAATAAGATTGGCTCACAGTCATCGTACAAAGAAAAACTATAGTAGTTTTTTCTTTGTCTATTTTCCTTTGTGTTGGGATAGTATGTGAAGTGGAGTCTATTTGATTATTTGTGTATTGAATGAATTGGTTAGTAGTTTGTGTAGTATTTCTGGTGTTTTCCATTTCGTTTGCATTTATTCAACATGATGTGATTTGTGCCTGGGATTAGGGAGGCGCTGAACATATAAGGTACTATGCTGTATTGGAAGGCCTTATTGGTGGGGGGTTCTCTCATGAAGATGAAAATAAAATCTTCACATGAAGATACAAATAAGAAGTTGACATGTGGAGTAGTATATCATGCCCCTAATCACATATGGTGTATCATAGAATTTATTGAAAAAATAACTTATCTCCCAAACAACCCCATTGTCAACCCTGCACCATCATCCCAATGGCCTCCACCATTTCAGCCACCGCAAGCCTCCCTTTCATTTTGTGTCACCACCCGAGCAGCCACATAACCTTGAACCAGATTTGCAATAGCCTCGTCTTTAAACACAACACTCATCTGCGAGACCATTCACCTCCACATCTCTGCACCACCCACTGACACCACCCACCATTGCTTCTTTTGTCGCCTGACTTTGTTGTCCTTCTCGTTGTTGCATCTTGTGTTCATGGTTGTTGGTTTTGTCCTTGCTTGGTGTCTCCACAGCCATCATCGTCACTGACAATCCATCCTCCGCGTCATCATTGCAATGTTGAAGCACAATAATAAGAAGGAGCTCGTTAGAGTCTCTTATCTCAATGTCAAGGAGCATCTCCATTTCTGCGAATTCGATCCTCTGCATCCAAACCCATCGAGGAGGAGAAGCATGTGGATTGGGAATGACTGTAGAAGAGGAAAAGGACCTGGAGAAGAAGAGAGCCTTTCTCGTCCTATTTGTCACCAAACCATTTTTGGAGCTCACTACGGATCAACAACAATTCCAAGTGGTATCGCGCGTGATGCGGCATGTTCAGCTGTGATGGCCTAAGGGCGGGGCGTAATGAGGGAGATCAAGGGATGAAATTATCTATAGTGTATCATGGGTGAACTAATTGCATGATACACCACACAAAACCTACTCTACATTCTTCAATTGATTGAGACAACTTATATCTTCATGTTACAGATTTTTTGAAAACACACCTATCACTTGGTAATGTGCTCATGATAGCTTATATCATGTGCTTGTAAAATGTTGTTTGTATTTTTTCTAGGAATCTTAAGTCTTGGATGAATGTGTGAAAGACAACGGAGAGCGGTTTATGTTTTTACTGTGATTGGCATGGTTATTACTTTGTGTTTATATATACATTCTTGGACTAACTTATGACAGCTTATTGATGGGTTGCATTTATGCACCGCTTTTCCTTTGTAACTCTAGGCATTTTACATCCTGTTTATGCTTAATTGATTGATAAATGGTGGATTTGTATTTTGTCCTCATCATACATCATTGGATAAATTCATGGCTATTTGTACCGTTTCTAATTAATATTATATTTTGGAGAAACTTGTGCTTTTAATCACTGTGTGAGAGTATTATTTGGTGACAGAAACTTCCTATGTCAGTGCATTGGACGAAAGGGACTCAGAGCAATTTTCAAGCACACTTTGGCAACACTGTTGAATGCCCCCAGCGGTCGCAGAGAGGCAATGGGAGGAATGAAGGAAGGTCGCCATAGCGGTTGACCACCCTAACGGTCATTCACCACCCTAACGGGGCAGAGACAACGATTTTTAATTGATTGCCCCAGTGTTCATGCGCCTACAGCTTAGCGTCAACGATGTGCGATTTAACCCTATTGGACCACTTTTATCTTATTTTTGCTATATTATAAATAGGAATATGTCAAACATTGTAGACACTTTTTGTTCATTATTTTTATTCTTGCCGTCAAGTACTCTCTTTACTTTCTCTCTCTTCATCTCTCTATTCTCTCCTATGTTTTTGGAGCTTTCAATCCTTGTTTTGGCTCCCATTTAGGATTACAATTGCATTCTTCCTCAATATTGATTGTGATCCTTTACCTATGGAGTAGTAGTAGTTTCTTTATCTAGTACAGGGATTCTAAGAATCCAAGGACCCAAGGATTATGTTTTGAGACATTAATTATTTTAATGCAATTTACGTTGGATTTTCAAATCTTTCTTCTTCTCTTCTCTCTTTCATATTTTTGTGTTGGTTGATACAATTATATTTTTAAGAGCCAGCTTTGATTGTGTGTGTGTTTGCTATTGTAAATGTCCTACATGGTTAGGGTTCCAATTGGGAATAATTTAACTGATAATTTGAAGTATGTTTAATTGGTAAAGGGATTGGAATTAATTCTAATAAGAATTAGGTTATTGTGATTGGCATTTAAGTTAGTGTAAGCATTTAGAGATTACGATTGTGATTTTTTAGTGTTCATGTTAATCAAACCCTTGGTCAATTGTGTGACTGTCAAGTAGAATTACATCACTGATTGTGCAATTATGAATTGGTGAAAATAATCGCTTCTGTGAATCATTCTTTTGAGTTAATGATAACATAATTCTAGATCTACAGGAACTCCTTGTGTAGGTAATTTATTTAATTGAATTTTCTTTCATTATTTTATTAATTTCTTCTAAACAACCCCCTCAAATTTTCAATTGGTGAGTAACTCTTTCTTGTGAGATGACCTATGTTGTGCCATTTACTATGTTTTTTATGCAACTTAGCATAAAATAAATTTTAATTTATTGCAGATAGCAATAGTTCACACCACTTATCATGTTTATTTCTAACTAGTGTGGTGCTTTTAACCTGAAAAGAAGTGATGAAGAATGTCCTTGTGCATATTGTGGTAATTTTTAGGTTGTGAAAAGAAGGCTTGTGGTGGATCTGGATAACATATTGAAGAATGACACGAGTGAGCTTAGAGTGAGACAATAAGTGTGTGGCACAATGACAAAGAGAGTACACTTTGAGTGCTTGCATATATTTATGGGTTTGTGCAGGGTGATTTGTTTTTATTTAGGTACAATTTAAGTGGTGGACATTCAAGATGAGTAATTTGTGCATCATAAAAAAACAACGAATGAAACACTTTGAAGGGTGAAGCAGGATTAAATGGGAGCAAGAGTTTTATACACTAAATGAGTGAGAATGATACACTTTGTGAGCATATTATACACACACTATGGGTAAGTGAGTGATTCACTGAGAGGATGAGAAGTGAACTGAGAGTGAATAGGCATTTGGTGTGCAACGATTCACTATGGGATATATTTCCTTAATACTCTTATCGTTGCTGGGGTGCATGTGTGCAATGTGTGGGTGTATTGGAGTCGCTTTTGTGTGTGGGTGTGTGTATGCGTGCGCATTTATGGGGTATTTCTAGTGTGCCTTTGCGTGTGTGTTTATGATGGGAAGCCATGCTTTGGTTGTGGTGCCTATATCTGTTTTGATCCAATCAATAGGTGGTTTAGTGCCTTATGTTCTTATATGTATTGAATTGGTATGATGACAATGGAACATATACAGTAAATGTGGTTGTCCAAATTTTTTTTGTTGGTTTTCTGGATTCCATGACTGATCGAAAATTTAAGCAATTGGGGCAAAAATAATAAGAAAAAAGTACATAAAAAGTTTTGTTTAATTTTTATTTTAATGTAGATTCAAACATAATTTAATAATTGGGACAAAGTATATACATATTATATACTTGTAAAAGAAAATTTCATATCATAGTGGCATATGGCCACCAAACTCCAAACGTGCATCCATCCTTTTTTTTTTTTATAGTTGTAAAATAGGCTCTCAAAGAAAGGATCAACAAGAACAAATACAATACAACAAAACTCGCTTTGATACACTAGCAGCATAAGAACCCCATTACATTTAAAGCTATCTTATCAAAAACTCCTAACTAAAAAAAAAAATCCATACTTAGCAATATAATTTTCAGTACTATACCATCTATAATCCACACCACATGGGGATATCAACACCAACTAGTAACTAAAACTTTTATGAACTGAACATGTATATATTAGTCCAAGATAGACCAATCAGCACTCTCAAACCAATAATTTCATTATGTTCCCAGTTGTAAATGGCACTTGCATCTTCAATAGAATCAATTTTGTTATGAGAGTTATAATACCAATAAGCAAAAGACCTTCCACAACCAATGATAGAATATAATAGAGAATTATCATGCTATGTCTTTAGAAAAACTTTACACCTATTATCTTATTGAACAAACAATTGCATCAACCATAAGGAGTTGAAGAATAGATTCACAACCCATACACAAGAATTCCAAGGGAAAACCAGAGCACTAACAAACAAGGCAGTAAAGTAAGTGCACCAATGTTATTCAAAACTAGTTCAGCAAAAAGCAATCACAATACATAACACAGGCCCAAAACTCGCACACCCATCAACATATGCAATCATACAAGGACAAGATCCTAAGCTCATAGTAACTCTCTGAATCTCATTCATGTTTATCTCATTCTTCACTAAGTGTTTCACTCATATTCACTCTCTTTTGACCTTGCACTTCATATCCTTAAAATACATACCTACAAAAAGAATAAAACACTAGTATACACACACACACACACACATCCATTTAGTGTAAAAGCAAAGGTTTATGATCCTCCCTCTGAAGCACTTCTCCCACAACTAATTGTCTAGCCTACTCCTATCCTTTTTCAATTAGTTGGTTTCTCCCATTTGGATCAGCCCAATAAAAGCTCGAAAACTTGACCATATTCAGAGCTTCCTTTTGATTTGTCATTTTTTGGTTGAAAATGAGTTATTTTGGGTTTTCCATATAACCCAAATTGTTACAAAGAAGGCCTGTCACCAATCCTTTCTCCTCACATTTCTTGTGTAAGTTGCAAGCCAACACTCAAAAAAAGTTTTTGAATCAGAGGAGCTGCCAACTAACATTAGCAGATTGTAGCCAAAAAGACCATAGTTGCCAAGCAAAAATCAATCCAATATAGATGGTTACTCGATTCAACCTCTGCATTACATAGTACACAAATGGTTTGGGCCTTTTGAAGAATACCCATTCTGAAGTTTACCTTCGTTAATTCTCAATAACTACTAACCATGCTAAAAACTCCACACTAGGTGGAACTACTTATTTACATACTTCCTTTGTGAAGCTATAGCTGTTTGCACCATTGACCATAAACCGTCTTTTAGAGATAGCTTGAGACACCGATTTTGTTGAGAAGGTCCCATCTTTTCGAATTTCCATATCAATCTATCCTAGGATATTCGTTTATTTTCACGTTAGCCAAAGCATCGTGTAGCTGTTGAAGCTGGCCTATTTCTCTTTGAAATAATCGCCATTTCCATTGAAAATTCCATATCCACTCTGCCCATCCCAAAAGCCACAATCACACAAATGCCCATCTTTTGGGATTGACACATAATACAACCTCGGGAATAGATCCTTTAATCTTCCTTGGTCTAACCACATATCATCCAGAATTGGATTTTGGTGCCATCCCCAACTTCCAACCTTATGCCGTCCATCATCAATCTCATAAGGTTATTATCGAAGCCCAAATTGAGAATATCATACCATATTACACCTTGGGGTTTAATGTTTTGCACGTTGAGGATTGATCCATACGTAAGTCATTACAAGAACTTACCACCCTCTTCCCTAGCTAACACTCTTCCTTTGAGAATTGCCACCACCATATAAAAAGCAAGAATGAATTCTTGATGACTAGATCACCAACACCTAGCCCTCCTTCTTCTTTTGGCATTTGAATTTGACTTCATTTCAATAAGGAAATCCCACGTTCTCCATCCACCTTTTCCCCAAAGAAATCTAGTTTGTAGCAAGATGATATTTTTTGCTACCTCTTTTGGCATCTTGAAGAGGCCCAAGTAGTACAAAGGAAGACTATTTAAAATAGATTTTATCAGAACAAGTCTCCCTTTTGAAAGAATCTTAGACTTCCACTGACTCAACTTATTTTCAATTTTGTGGAATATGGGGTTCCATGTACTCACTCTTTTTGGGTTCACACCTAAAAGAATACCAAAGTACTTAATTGGTAATTGTCCCCTCTTGCACCCAAGAATTATGCACATCCTATTACTCCTATGGTCTTCATATTCAAAGAAATAATGGTTGATTTTTCAAAATTTATCCTGAGCCCTGTCATCAACTCAAAGCACTGGTAGGTGCTTTTAATTCCTGATGGTTTCCTCCTTATTAGGGCAAAACAAAATGGTATCATCTGAATTGCAAATGAGATAATGCCAACATGTCCTTCCTTACCTTTAGTGGTTCAATAAGCCCTTTTCCCGGCTTTGAGTACTATTCTATTTAGGACTTCTGCTACAATTATAAACAGGAAGGGAGAGAGTGGATCTCCCCTCCTCAATCCTTTTTCCATCTTAAAAGGCTTAGTAGGTGTCCCATTAACCAAGAATGACATAGAAGCTGTCGTGATGCAAGATTTCAACTAAAGTCGTAACTTGTTTCCAAATCCCATCCTTTGTAAGACAAAGTCTACGAAATTCCATTTCACCTTATCATAAGCCTTCTGAAAGTCGAGTTTGATGATACTCCCTTCTTTTCTTGCTTTTCATCCAGTGGACCACTTCACAAGCTATCAAGGCCCCATCTAAAATCTGTCTACCCCCACAAAAGCACTCTAAGTTTCCCCTTACCAATTTTGGCATTACCGTAGACATCCTATTTGTCAAGATCTTGGATATGACCTTGTATACACAACCTACCATGCTGATGGGACGAAAGTTCTTTATCTCTCTGGCGCCTTCCTCCTTTCTACCCAAAGTAACCCATGTGATGTTAGCACCACTAGGTAGATTACCATTGATGAAAAAGTCTTCCATTATTTTATAGAATTCCTCTTCAATCTCTCCACATGCTTTTGATAAAATTAAGGTTAAAACCATCATGACTTGGGGCTTTTGAGGTCTCTATTTGGATTAACTCACCATGATGGCTTTGATGGCTTCATGGCAATGCCGAAGGGGTTGAAGTGGTGATTTGAAAGTATATAGGTATTTTTGAATTTCTTCAACCGATGCTAAGTAGCTCAATACTCGTTCTGCATGATTTGTGTTAAATTTATGGTTGTGGTAAACCTTATAGAATGAATGGGTCCTCGTTGCTTCTATGACTTGTGTTAGCGTGGATAAATCAAGATGGATGCATTGTTGTAGCCTATTTGGGTGTTGTGTCTACGTGTCATACACGTATTTGTGTCAATCTTACACGACACACTGATAACACATATTTATATATATTTAATTTAAAATTTATGCTTTTGTTTACTCTAACATACAAAAAAAAATATAAACAAGATTATAAAAATGAAAAATAAAGCATAAGTGAAGTTTATATAAATGATATTTTGAATAATGTATTATTTTCTTTAAATTTTTAGCTATATATATGTCATGTCTGTGTTTTATAATTTTTTAACTTTGCTATATCCCTCATGTCCATATTATGTCGTGTCCCATGTCCATGTTACTGCTGTACTTCAAAGGATGTATCATATATAAGCATGGGTAGCGTAATGTTGATGGCAGGAGAACATTAGGAATTCTATTCCTTGTTGGTAGGTGTAGTGTGATGGTTGTCCTTGAGATTAATTTACTTGATATATAGTTACGTGTAATGTTATAACTTACAAGGTGAAATGGTGTGCTCTGGATATTTTATTTTGGCTCCTATTGGTGGGGTTGTACTTGATTGTTTCTTGCTCTCCTATCGGTTTTTCTGGTGGTGAGCTGTGATATCTACTTATCAGAAAAAAAAGTGTTTGTAAACTTCTGAGGCCGTAAAATTGATTGTGTTTTTCAACTTGTTTGGTTTCATGTATTGAATCCAATCTCAAAATCAACTCTAGTTCCAAAGTTGATTATAGTAGAAGTGATAAATTATTATTTCTAGAATTTTACTCCATTAATTTTAGTCAAAATCACTTTTCAAATCAAACTATAAAAAAAAAAAATCATTTTTCACACTATAAATTTTAACAAAATCAATTCTAGCAAGAATAAATTTTACAAATGCAGAACCAAACACAACTTAGCAATATAGATCGTCATTACGCCAAAAAGAAAAAAACGTATAAGGTCATTTTACTGTATTTGGTTTTTCATCCGGCGTTTATATAACAATATCTTAATTTCTGTCTGCGAGATAATTTTGCTCTGGTCACAGGAAGCATTGGTGTATTCAAATCAATTAACTTTAAATATTGTCGTTAGCTGGAAAACTTAACTATAGGATTATGTGTTCATGTTCTTGTCAATAGCCAAAAAAGTTTAGAGTTAAGTCAAAACGACAGAAGAGGAGGCAAGCCCAATTACTGGTAAAAATGGGTATCACGAGCTCAAAAAGAAAAAATAAAAAACTATAGGGAAAAATATTAAATACAATACAACATAGTGCTCAAAATAAGAAATAAAATTTAATTTATAAAAAAGTACTTTGTGATAAACATCACTATAATAAGGACATTTCTCTGTTATCCATAAAATTCAAGGATATCAATATCTTTGAATTATTTATGGTTAAAAAAGAGGCACATGTCCCATTAGATATTAATATGAGTTATTAACATATCATTAATCAAACCACAACAGTTCAATATACAAGGACATAACGAAGGGTACCAAAAGAAAAATCTCATAATTGTTATTTTTTCCAATAAAACTTATTATTAACATGTATAGAGAGAACTACCATTTTAATCAGAAGAGATTATATTCCTGATAAAATAGTCTACAAAAGAAACTATATCCACTCGTGGCCCTCTAAAAATCAATCTCGTTTTAATTTACCCAAACGCCAATTGGTGTATGTTTTCATTAATAAAAGTAATTCTTTTGTAAACTATTTTGTCAAAGATATAATCTTTTGAGAATTAAAGTGATCATTTTACAATATTAACATGAAGTAAAACTAGTTTTTTTTCAAAGATATGATCTTTTGTGAATAAATAATGATTCTATATTGCATGTGAACTTGACATAAAATATAAAGTATAAAATATAATAGGTTGACCTGCGGGTGAACTTTTCAAACAATGTGGATAAAAGTTATAAGCAAATATAATCTTTTTTAGAACTATTTTCTCAATGACATAACTTTTCAAGGGGTTCAAAATAGTAGGGTGCTGTTGGTTGGTATTTTTTAAAACTGTTTTTGAGTTTTAAAAATAAAAAACTAAAAGAAATTGTTTGTTTGTGTGTTTTGTAAAACTTGTTTTTAAAAATTGAAAACCAACATTTGCATTTTAAAAACTAAAACACAAAAACGGTTTTAAGTTGTTTTGTTGTGTTATTGTTTTTAGATGGAAAAAACGCGGTGGCATCATTGAAATTATATTGAACTTCTGTTTTCTTCTTCGGTTCAGTCCTGTGGCTCCCATTTTGTTCATTTTGGGTTTGTAATATCTCAGCATCACAACTCTCTTTGGTCCCTTGAGAGCTCCTCACCGTGCCACCTCCTCGTCCCAGCAGGCCGCACATCCGCTTGCGAGGGCCTTCCTCGACCCAGCCATCTTCGCGACCAGCCAACCCCTGGCGACCCAGTCAACCTCTCGACGACCCAGCCAACCCCTTCGCGAAGCTCCTCCTAGAACCAAGCTCGTCCGCGATGCTCCGCCGCGAAGCAAGCTCCGACCCGCGACCCACGCCCATCCGCCGCCAGCTCCTCCGCGACCCACACCCCAGATCCAGTCCGCTCGAAGACGGACGACCCAGACCCTTGCGCTCGGAGATCCCACCCCTAGACCCGCCGCGCTCGGACGCCCCATGCTCCAGCCCCACCACCCACGCCGTGATCCGTCCTTCGCGTCCTCCTCGCCTTGAGTTCCTCCCTAATTCTTTCTCTTTCTTTGCTTTTCTTCATTTTACTCGAGCCTATACAGTTGGGTGTCTTGTGGGTTTTGGTTTTTTTGTGAGTTGAAAGAAGCAAAAATGATGTATCCTGGATATTGCTAAGTATTTAAAAGAAATAGTGTTCTGCATATTGACAATCTCAATTGATTCAACGTGATTTACCTATAATTGTAATTGTTGTTGTTGTTGTTGTTGTTGACAATCTGGATTGATTCAACGTGATTTGTATTGTATAATAGTGTTCTGCATATTGTTGTTGCGGAGTTGTAATTGTAATTGTAATTGATTTGTGCTGTGTTATTGCTAAAGCTTATTCGAATAATGCAATACATGCGGAAGGCATAGGTTGATTCACGAGGAGCTTGAGTTTTTGATTTAGAATAAAAGAAAAATATGATGCTCAACTATGATGCTCAAAGACTTTTTGATCTTGAATAATTGATGCTCAAAAAGAAAAATTGCAAATTGCATATCGTGACCAAATTGTAAATTGGATGTAGTTACAAGAAAATTATATATAAGTTATAAACAGATTTATAAATGTAAATTGACATCAAGTTGTGTTAAGACTATTTTTAGAATAGTAATTTGTATTAAAACTTTATTGATTAAGTATGTATGAAAAATAATATTGATAATAGTTAAAATTTATTATTTATAGTAATACAATTTTCCAAACAATTTTTATTTTATTAGTTTTAAAAATTATTTTTAAAAAAAATTATCCAAACAGATTTTCTGTTTTTATCATTATAAAACTGTTTTTGAAGTTACATTGCCAAACAAGTTTTTCTATTTTTTTGTTTTTAAAAATTGAACTAAAACTTGTTTTATAAAACAGTTTTAAAAATTTAAGAACAAAAACACTTCCAAACAACCCCTAGATTTCCCAACATATATATTAAAACATACTTCATAGTTGATATGTGTAATAAAGTGAATGATAAAAAAAGAGTAAAGATTCACTTTGGCTCCTGAAATTGCATGATTTACTTTAGTCTCTAAAATTAAAAAAATATGACTTTAGTTCCTGAAATTTCAAAAAGTGATTCAAATTAGTTCTTATATTATTGTTCCTGAGTATTAACTTGAATTACCAAAAAATTAAGTTGAATAACTTTTTGAAATTTCAAGGACTAAAATGAATTAATGCAATTTTAAGAATCAAAATGAATCTTTTACCGATAAAAAAAGAGTTGAATTTTTAAGGAGCTTTTTGTTTCTCTTTCATAACTAACTCCTTTTCATGATCGGTTTTATTTCCTTTCATAGCAATCTTGTACAGCATAACATCACTTCCGATTTAATAGCATTGTCGTTATTATTATTATTATTATTATTATTATTATTATCATCTTAATGTAAAGTTTTAAACATAGATTAAATCACATTCATGCACCCAAAAAAGAAGAAGAAGATTAAATCACATTCTAAATCCAGAGATAAGTTACCTAGCTACTTATAAAAAATAAAAAAAAGTTACTTAGCTATGTAATTATTTAATGAACCTTTTATAATTATATATAGGATCTCTAATAATGTGAAATTCCCACTTTTGCGGCTGAGAACATTTTAGTTATTATTATTATTATTATTATTAAAGATGATGCGGTGGAATCCCATAAATTGCTTGCTTACCTATTATCCTAGCAACTAATTAAGGACACGATCTGAAGCCAGCCTGTGACATTAAACCATGGTGTAGAGTTGCACATATTTTATGAGTGTTCAGAAATGTGACTCTGGCGTTGCTGTGAACTGGTTTATTTAAACGCAATACGCTAAGATGATGGGTGAGCAGCACATTGGTCAAAGGATAGCAAATGTCATGGAATGTGGCGCCCAAATCAAGAAAAACACAATATTTGGTTGGTTCACATGGGTGAAAAAAAAAGAAATGTACATCTCTCTAGATGCTAAATCAATCACAGCATTGCATGTGCGAAATGGGTTTACCACCCTTCATTGATTCTTCCTTGCTTCCACTTTTTTCTTACTCTGCGCCACCATGTGAGACTTTTCAGAATCCACTCACTTGGTAGTGTTGGTGATGGAGGATTAAACCTTTAGCCTTTTTTTTCAATTTTATTTTTTCTCTCCCACTTTTGGGAAGTCATTGATGCAGCAGTACTGTTAAACACGCCTTGTTCCCTGATCCAGTGTCATTATAGCATATGGTCCTAGTAACCACATTGACATTTCCTTCACTTCTGTACTACTTTCTTAATCTATTTTCTCTTTTCCTTCTTTCTTACAAAAGCGTGAAAACTGATAATAAAAAACAAAGGACAAATTAAAAAAAAATTCTAATAAAAGCGTGTATCATGAGTGCATTCATTTATTTTTGGATGGGCAAAGTGGAAAGAAAAAAATTCAGAAACTACCGTGTAAATAAAAAACGAAAAAGTGGTCCATTCAACATCACCTTGGGTTAGAGATACCTAATGTTGCTAGGAGGGTTTCTAATTCCACGAAGGTGAAATCATGGTCAAAACTCTAAACACTAACATCTTCGGGAGCAAGGGGTGGAGCTAGATCCAAATTTTAGGAGAGGTGAGTACAAAATGATAATATATATATATGAAAAAATAATAATATACATCTTCTAATTATTTAACCTAAAAATTTTAAAAGAAAGTCAATATATATATATATATATATATATATATATATATAATATATATAAATATATATATAAAAAAAATGCTGAATAAATTGGTTTCTCAAGAAAAAGTATATTTTATAGTCCTTATAATTAAAAAAACATAGTACGATAGCTCATTCTCAATATTTTGATAAATTTATTTGTTCTGTTTGTGTTTTTATTAGCAATTAATTTGAACTCTTTGCAAATCATTAAATATCAATTTGTCCTATAAATCATTCGAAAATACTAAAAAAAACTAAGTTGTCTTATAACTTTCATTGTAAGGAATCACAAAATGATTTTTTTTTCCTTGAAGAAACAATTTGTTTCAAAAAACATGTATATACAAAACGTATTGTTTATTATAATATTTAAATATCTAAATAAGTAAAAGGTTTATAAGAACTTATCTCAAATATTCAAATTGTATTTTCTTATTTTTATAGAAATAAACCATAAAAAATAAAAAAAGATGGTAAAATTGAACTATTGAAATATTAAATTTATCTAATTTCATCTAAAAATCATAATAATCGTCCTACAAATCCTTATAACATATAAAAATTTTAGAAGAGGGGTCAAATATGCATACATAGTCATGAAATTTGAACTTGAGTAGGGGGCATGGCCACCCCTATAATAAAAAAGGCTCCGCCCCTACTTGGAGTTAAGTGATCATTTATGTGATATCTCTTGCTTTGTCACGCCTATTAAGGGTGGAAATAGGTTAAGTGTCTTATCAGAGACCTATGACTAAACCTGATTTCACTTGGTCTAACTTAACCTATTCATAAATAAGATCAAGCTCAAGCTTTTGAAAGTCTATTCATCTAGTAAATCTTGTCAAACTATTACAATTATATATTTTGTGTAAATATATCAAGTGAGAATAATTTTTTGATGTAAGTGAAAATGAGCATCTTAATTAATGTATGGTTGAGATCTCTTTCCCAACTCTAGATTAGATTATTAAAAACTCATGTGACACTTGAAACCTCCTCCTAACTCTCTTAAACTTTCCCACCTCTTTCCCCAACCCAAGGATTTGCTTATTCCTATCTAAAGTACTTATCTTAATAGCGTATTTTCCCTCTTAATCCGATTATTATTCTCATTTTCACATAAGTAAGGTTTTGGATGGCGTTACCATAGTTTAAATCAACTGAAATTGATGACTCATGATGGTCTAGTTTTGAAACATTTCTAGGGTTCAATTAAATTCAGGGTGAATAACATTGATCTCCCTTTGAGATATAATTAGTGTAATTACACTTGATACTTTTAGATTTTGAAAAATTGGCACCAAAGGTCCTTGAGATTTACTAAAACCTACACCAGCCTAATCTTTTGTAGTCAATGATCCATTAAAACTGATAGGAAACACAATCTATATGTCTATAAATGAGGAGGAAGTTTATAATTGTAACTCATGATAAAAAAAAAAAACATATTTTAGTCAATCTATATGTTTGATATTATCAAAATATTATAATTATTTCATCAATAATCATGTGCATGTCATATATTATCTTTTCTATCACTTAAGGGGGCATTTGTTTCAAGGTAAACTAATCTATTCTCTGGAATGATTTATTTCCATATTTGTTACAAGTTTTGTAAAATTATTCCGAGTATTAAGTATTCCTAAAAAAGAGATATTTTCGTGTTTTAGTAAGACTTCATTCCCTTGTTGAAGGATAGAAATACCATAACTTGTAAATGATAATTATTTAATACAAATCTGAAAATATTCCTCTATAATAATGATAAATAATAGTAATAAAAAATGTGTTAGGGGTATTTTGAAAATTATGATATATATTTCCAGGAATATGTATTATTCCTAGGAATCTCAACCAATAATTTTAGGATTCTTTAATGTTAAACAAATAAAATTTTCCAAATTCCAGAAATAATATTTTCAGGTATTATATTTCCACAAATAAGATTCTTGGGAACATAATTTTAAACTTTGAAACAAATGCCCCATAAGTTAATGAGCTAGTAATTGTAAGGGTGGCCATATAGGTTTCAATAAACTTCAAGGACCTCTTATAATAATTTTGTAAATATGAAGTGTAATCATAGTAAATCTCAAGGGATTAAGGTCATTACACCCTTATTAGACTTAATCATGTCAATTGTCTTTCTCTCCGTCTCTCTCCCCTAATGACTCAAACTTCGTGGATGGAGGAACACATCGTGGCAAATCACTATGAACTCCCTCTTTGGTCATAGAAAACTTTACTTCCTTTTATACACATTCTTGTACCTTCACTTTTTATTAACCATAATTGATGATGTAAAACAAAGACTTAATTTATCATGTAATGTGTGTGTAATTGTGTATAAAATGAAGCACATGCATTAATCACCTATGGTTTGAAGTCTAGTGGTATAAGAGTGAATATAAAAGAAAGTGTTAATGATCACATGTCTAATTTTGTGCTTAGGGTTATAACCAAGTCAATGAATTGGTCAATGAGTAACTTGATCATTGAAAAAAATTGAAAGAAGTTAAAATGTGTTATGCCACAAATCAACGTATCCCTAGTTAGGTTTAATATAGCCTTAAGATACCTCCTAACTCGTCATGTTGTAGAAAAGCCTTTTTTATGCAGAAAATTATGATTTTATGCTTCAGGAGACTCATTATAGCGAGACCACACTCACTATAGCAAGGTTGTTTTCCCAAAATGTGTGTCTCCAGACTTTCCAGACTTGCTATAGCGAGCCTCCAATGACAGAAACACTCCCTAAAACAATGTAGTTTCATTTTAAAACACTCCCACCCTATTTAAACATAACATAACTGGTCAAGACACCCCATTTTCAAACCCTAAATCTCCCAAGGTCTCCTCCTTCCCTTTCACACAAATCCTAGCCTTATTCCTCCTCCAATTTTGTTGGGTAAGTGTTATCATCATTCTCCATCATGTTTTTCTTAATTGTTGAGTTAGGGCTCACTCATGCATGAATTTTGACATGATTTTTCTCTCATGGATCTGCCCATGATGAGTTCTATGAGTGTTTGGTGGTGTTTTTGATTGTATGGTAGTGGTTGGTGTCATTTCTAACTCCCAAGGTTAAGTGGGTGGTGACACCTCTCACCGGTCTCTCACGGTGAGTGAGTTTAAACTCATGACCTTATTTTAGCGCATTACAATTATTTTCCTAGCATTTAAATTATGATACATGATTTCAGAGGTTAAAAAATGAGTTGCACATGAATTTATGGACTATGTAAAGCTTAGGAAAAAAATTACATTCCTTTGATTATTTAATGAAATTCACATTTTAGAAATATATGGGACCATTGTTGACACTTGTATGCCAATTAAATTAGTTTCCAGTTCCTGGAAAATAATTTTGTTGAAAATGGAAGTTGATGTATGATTCATTAAAATTGTTAGACATAGATTGTTGAGTTATGTTGGAATGATGATTATGATATTTAATTTATGAGCCCCCTTTTTAGTATGAACATGAGTGCATGATATTAAGACAGGAATTAGAGAAAAATAGAGCTATGAGTTAAAGATAATAAATTCGTTAACCTTGGCATATTATGTTGTCCATAAGGAGCAATCACCTCTTTTTATTCAGATTATAAATAAGGGACCTAGTTAGGTGCATATAGCTTGACCACGAAATACACAATTCGAGGGACCATTTTATATCAGTTAGATACTTATGTTCGTGAAGGACTAGTATTGCTTTTTACAACATGCTTAAATTTTTGTTTCTTCCCTAATTTCCTTAATATAGCTTGAAGTATGTTCTCACAAGAATTATATAATTTTGCTATTATTATGAGTTTATGTACAAAATGATTTATGATTGATGCATTGTTATGTATGTAATTCTTTGGTTGTCCCATGTTAGTTGTGGGTAAGAATTCACTAACTGAATTTGATGACTCACTTATCTTTTTTCCCTCTTTCAAATACAACTCCTGCTCCTGATACCTCCAAAACTCCTCCTTAGTAGATGTTAGCAGTTCCTTTTAGTAAGTTTCACTTTGAAGTAAAGTAATATATATAGGGTGGAGATCCATTTACACTAGGTATAAGTCTTGTGCACTTACATCCTTTAATAACTCTTCATAAAAATTGAATTTAATCGATCTAACGTTGAATTATGCAATATTATATTGACGATTAAATATGTCAAATTTATGAAAAATCAGATAACAATAGGCATGTATTCTAATTATTGATATTTATTAGTACTTTTAGAAACATATTATCTGTCAAAATAGAGTGGCATGATGAAGTATTAAATCGTTTTCAAACTATATGAAATTTGATATATTTGATCTACTAGGTAAGAACTTTGAACTTAATGGTTGGATTGATAAAATTTTATAGCTATAAAAAATTATTGAAGGGTGTAAGTATCAATGAAGAGAAAACCAGACAAACGGCCGCGGACCAATTAATCGAACCGCTCACCTTGCCGGTTCGGTTAAGAGTTTGAAATAAGAGGAGTTCAAAATCGGGGAAAATCAATGGACCGGCCCAATTTTCTATGGTTGCCATTTATGGGCTTGACCTAAGATAAAAAAAAAGAAAGAAAGAAAGAAAGAAAGGCATCAATGAACATGCCGATCCCTTTGTCAAAGAGAGCTTTGTGGGGATGGCCAATAAAACCGCCACCTGTATCAGGACCTCTAAAGCTGAGAAACACATCGTATTGCCATGCATAATTGAAGGAAGAGGAAGAGAAAGAACAAGAAGAAGAAGAGGGAGAGGAGGAAGTTTGCAAGGCCATAAGAGAGAATTGAGAAGGAAGGTTAGTGTGGATACGGTGGCTATGTCTCGAAATTCAAACAAGTAGAAAATTGGTTAAGTAGAGAACAGGGCCCAAAACTGGTACGTAGACAAAGCAAGTACACGAACAAAGCAGGAAGTAGCAAGTGGATTGTATTTAATTAAATTACTTATAGAGGACATCAAGTCAGTCATCTTTTTCTTCTTTTGATTTGATAAATATGTCAATTAAATAATATAATATAAATTAACTGGAAGCATGTTAAAAAAGTGAAAGTACATACATGTTAAATGCCTTTTTGTTTTGTTTGGTGGTTTGTTTCGCAATATGTCAGTAATTTTTTCTTTTTGTTTAATGAATGGAAAAGATTATATTCGCAATAGACCAGAAATTTAAAAAGAGCAAGGACAATTCTTTTCGAACTCATCTAGATTTACACTTTGACATGAAAATATTGTACAATTATATATATATATATATATATATATATATATATATATTATATTTCAGTTAAATTGTAATTAAATTGGTAGACCTTTAAACCTTTGAATCAGTGTTTTGATCGATTCAATATCTAGTTCAATTTTCTCTTCTTGATAAGTACACCAAAACTTACACCGATATAAATGAATCCTCATCCACACACACATATATGTTAGTTGAGTGCTAATAGGGTGGATAGGATTCTAGACCATGCATTATTTTTATTATGTTATGAAATGATTTATGTATTTTTGTTTTGGAAGGACATAACTAGAAAGTTTGATGAATTTATGGTTTTGTATGCTTGGATAACTCATATTTTATTGATGTTATGATTATGGCTTTGTTTTGAAACTCATTTTCTAAACAGGTTTAAATTATGTTTTGGAATGAAAGTTATGTTTTATGACACTAAAAGATTTTCACATAACACAGATGAAATTATAGACAGATTTGATAAGCTTTACAAATAGATTTTTCAATTACAGACGAATTTAGAGAATAGAAACATGTCATTTGTTATTTTTGTGTCTATAAATACTATAGATAGATTTTCTATTTCGTCGATTTTTTTCGTCTGTAATTGTCTAAAAAAAGCTTGTAAAATTAGCCCATTACAAACGAATTTTTCCACCTATAACATTATAGATTGAGTGAAGCCTAAGTTGTTTTCACTCTTAATTTGGGTTGCACTTTTTAAACTTGATTTTAGATCAACATGTTTTTGTAAATTTAATTGAGTTTGGTATAACGTGATTTATATTTGGAAATTTAATTTTACTGGCGTTTGTTTCAAGGTTTACTGATCTATTCCTTGAATAATTGGTTAGGATTGGTTTGTTTCCATTTGTTAAAAGTTTTATAAAATTATTCCTGAGCATCAATTGTTCACATGAAAGAAATATTCATATGTTTTAGTTAGATTTGTTCCCATGATAAAGGGTGAAAATAAAATATTCCCATAACTTAGGAAATGATAATTATAGAGTAAAACTACTAAAATATCCCTCATTTTTTTTTCAATAAGTGTTATTTTCAATTTAGATGATGATGATAACAATAATAATGTTAGGGATATTTTAAAAATTATAACATATATTCCCATTAATATATATTATAAAATAAACAAATTTTAAAATTATTCTTAGAAATTTTAAGAAATAATCCCAAAAATATTTAATACTAAACAAATAATTTCAAAATACCCAAGAATAATGTTATTTTTGGACATTACATTCTTAGGAATGTGATTATTGGGAATATAATTTCAAATCTTAAACAAATGCTCCCTTAAAAGTGAGTTTCACAAACTGAATATTATTTAATGATATTGATGATGAAAATCACATTCATTTGTGAAATTACAATAAGGTATATATTGTAGTGTTAATATTTTCCTTTTTATTTCATTATTTTATAATGTATTGTTAGTATAAAAACTTTTATATATGGTTAACAAATTATGTATTATTACATAAATGAAAATATTTGGATCTTATTATCAATTTTTTCAAAATACACATATGATAGTATATAATGGGATGATAATGTCATATATATACAATGTATCAAAATTATTAGGAATAAATTCACCTAAAAAAAGTAAACCCTACTTTTACTACCCAAAAAAGTTGAACCGAAAAACAAGAAATAGTCGCTTCTATTGAACCATGGTTTGGGTGGAAATCCCTTGCTTCACTTTGAGCAAACCAAAATCCACCCAAACAAACGTATGTTTAATTATTGAGCAAACGCCGAAACAATCATATCCTATTTAGACTTAGCTTTTTCATAGCAATGCTCAGGGTCATATTTATCTAATATTATTTATATTTTAAAAACAGATTAATATATAATTATATGTATATTTTATATTTTAGTTCCCCTAAAATATTTAGTGATCTCTATACATAATATATAAAATAAATAATAATTTTTTTTGATATAGTAGTACATATGATATAAATATATGAAACATATAAATATTTCTAGAATATATTTTTTAAGATTTTTCTTTTATTAACTCATTTTATCCACTTAATAGAATTTCTACTTAGTAATTGGTTATTTATGATCGATACTCTATTTTGATGTTAAAAAATATATTGATATGTATATTTTTTTAATATTAAACATAAGAGATATTTAAGAAGAAAATTATTGACTTTTTTATTAATAAAAATGAGAGAATAAATAATAAATAATAATTTATCAATAATTTATAAAAAAATACTGTATAATTACTTATTTTATATTTTTATATAATAATTTATTTTATTTTATATTAATTAATTTAGCCCATTCCTCCCAAATTTATGGACTCAGCCACTGACAATGTCTATAAAAAATATAACAATGAATTTGCTGCAATAGTATCATTCTCTCTGCATTTAACATAAATACAATCTACATTCATTAGTCAATCTAACCGATCTTTGTCGTTCGTATAAAATTTTCCTTTATGTATTATTTTTCAACAATATTATCATTAATGAAAAAGAAGCCATTATTAAAGATCGTAGATTACAAATCTAAATTATATGTCATCTAAATTTTATCATAATTTGGAACAAATATTTTTAATTATAAAAATTGGATTTTATTTTTCAAATAGATATGGGAAGAAGAGGTTGTTCCATTTGAATTGAATCCAAAATTATTTAAGAAGTTTTTATTTCTTTTAGAAATGTTTTTTCGATCACTCCAATTGAATATACTCTTCATTAACACCATTCAATTATGTTTTGATTTACATAAAAATTTCAATACAATATGCGGCATAAATAAATTATACTATAGTGAATTTGATTTTGATATATATAATATGGGAGCATATCATATGAGATGAGTAATTTATTGTGAAAGTGAGAGGAGTAAAATTGGATCATATAACCATATATAGATGGTTAAGATTAAAATTTAATTAGTGTAATTAACACTCATATGCTTATTTAAAAAAGTCATATGAATTTATGTTTTAATTTTGATTGTTCATGTAAGATCCAACGATCAAGAATTACTCATTTCATTATTATAATAAACCATTCCTCTCATATAAGTCATTCCCTATATATAAATCCATACCTCAATGATGTAACTCTTTGTATAAAGAGTAAAATAGTTACTTTAGGAATAATACATCTAAGATTTGATTTTTTTAAGAACTTAATTTTGGTGCATTTACGGTCATGTGATTGAAACCTTCATTTTTTATGATCTTTAAAATAGTAGGAGTGAAAATCAATTATTATGAATGATGTAGCCATATAGGAATATAAGATTGGATGATTGTAAATTTTTTAACTCTTTCTGTGTATAAAATTTAAATATATTTTTAATAATAATTAACTAATATCTTAGAAGATTTAGAAAAAGTTATCACTTTATTTCTTGAAATAAAGAGATTTGAAGAAATATATATAAATTATCTCTTAAATAGTCATTATAAGATGAAACCATAATAGATGTCTATCTAAAGGGATATAAGCATGAAATTTCGACATTGATCAATAATGTATAAATTTAAATACTTCTTTTTCGACAAAATAAATTTACATAATTATATGATAATGTGAATTACTATTAATTACCTTCTTGTACAAACTTGTAACAAGGGCCTCTTATCCTTCAATAAATTCTTACATGTTCTTGAAATATATTTAATACGTGTTCCATAAACATATATAACTACTTATTTTAAATTTTCAGTTTGTCTAACCAATGTCCTAAAGGTAATGGTTAAAGTTTCCATAATAGGTAAGTTTGAAAGTTTTCTGATGGACTCCACATATTGAAAACATAACAATTACAAATTTCAATGGTAAACTTACTCTTTTTGAAAACTTAACTATTGTCCTAAGGGCTGGTTAGCACAACCTTTAGATTTTTATATAATTTTAAATATTATAAATTAAAATGAGTGGTTGTGAATATTTCTTAAACACATATTAAATATGTTACAAGAGTATGCAAGATTTTTTCTCGTGCTTCCATTTAATGCTATGTGCTCTGGATATTAATTAAAGAAAAAAATTGTACTTTACACTCCTGAATTATTGGCCTTATACACTTTACTCCCAAAACTTATAAAAAAAGTGCAAGTTGACCCCTACATTTCCTTAATGTGCAAATTAATCGACCATTTTGTTGATTTTTTTTATCTATTATTTACAAAAATAAGGATTTATCTAACCAAAGGTATTAGTTAAGGAATTAAAAGAGAAAACTTTTGTCTTGGAAAACATACTTTTGTACTTTTAACACTTTAAATTCAGAATTAATTTTGAATATTTACTTTCTTTAGTATCCTTAACTAGTGTCCATAGGACATTGATTAGCAAAACTCCAAAAATAACACAATCTAAAGAAAGTTTTTTGCATCTAATTTAAAGTTTGATGAATATAGTGTACCTATTTTTCAATAACAATCAGTAAAAATTTGATATAATGACTAAATACATATTCAAAAAATATTATGGTGTCAATTTATATATGTTTAAAGTGTTGGGTAAAGTAAACAAAACCTATAATTTAGGAATAAAATGTAATTTTTCCTTAATTAAATCCCATCAGAGCAAATACAAAATAAAATAACCTCTCAACAACCAAACCACCCAGCCCTTTCCCTTGCTCTCAAGTCCCAAACCTAACACAATCTCCCTGTCCTCAGCTTCCAATTTTTATTTTTCATTTTTGTTTAGTTTTTCAAATTTTCTCTCTCCCCTCACGCGTTGCCCTCTAATCTATCCCTTTCTCTATCTCTCGTTAGCCGGTAGTAAAAGCTTAAAAGAGAAACAAGAAAAAGCTGAGGACCTCCCCAAACTTTGCAAACATGCAAATCCACCACCACCCGCTTTTGCAGCTTGCTGCTCTTCCCTCAATCACCACCCCACCAAAGCCTAAACTTTAAGCAATCGAAAATCCCCCCATCATCTATCATCCGTCCTTAACCCCATCACCACCCAAAAATAGAAACCCAACACCGATCCCCCATTTTTCTTTTTCCAACAAGAAAACACGCACAAAAAAACCAAAAAAAAAAAAAGCTCCTTTCTTCATACCCATCTCCCAATTCTCACCCATTCCCCCTCCAATTGACCCCCAACACAAAAAATTAAAAAATAAAAAATAAAAACCAACCCCTTCATCTTCTTCATCAAAAAATCCATCATTTCTTCACAATTCAACCTCCTCAACACAAAAAAAACCCTCCTTTCTTCAAACCCATTTCCCAATTCCCCCAATTCCTTCCCAGTTCCAATACAACAGCATCGAATCAATCAAACAAAATCCACCCCCTCCCCCCACCCCAAAACACCACCGCCACCCAAACACACGCACAAAAAAAGGGAAAAAAAGGAGCTAGCTTTGTTCAATTCTCTTTCCCCAATCCTATCGGAGGTAGGCATCAAATGTGGCGACCGTGGGGCAACAAATCAACGGTCCGGATCCACAGCACGTCGTCATCGTCATCGTCACCGTCCGCTTCTTCTTCTTCTCCATCCCTCTTCTCCTGCTCCTCCTTCAAAGACATCCAATCCCTCTGCCTCGACGACTCCGAACCCCAACCCCAACAGCCCCTACCCACCAACTCTCCCACCAAGAAACCCTCCGTCTTCCACCGAGTCCGACTCGCCAACTCGCTCCTCCGCACCTGGTCAACTCACCACCAACAACAATCCCCAAAACTCCCCAGGTCCCAATCCCAGCCCGAAGATGACCCGGCGCCCTTCATCCCCGGCGCCGACCAGCGCGTGGTGGTTTACTTCACCAGCCTGCGCGTGGTGAGGCCCACCTTCGAGGCCTGCAAGGCGGTCCTCTCCATCCTCCACGGCTTCCGCGTCCCTCTCGACGAGCGAGACGTCTCCATGGACTCCGCCTTCCTGACCGAGCTCAACCGGGTCATGGGCCGGCCCGGGCTCACGTTGCCACGTGTCTTCATCTCGGGAGGTATGTCGGTGGAGCTGAGGAGCTTAGCAAGATGAACGAGACGGGGGAGCTCAAGAAGGTTCTGGAAGGTTTGCCGAAGGCCGAGCCTGGGGATTGCTGCCACGTGTGCGGGGGTCACAGGTTCGTTCTGTGCGACGAGTGTGACGGTAGCAGGAAGGTGTACACGGAGAAAGGAGGGTTCAGGACGTGTGGAATTGCAACGAGAATGGACTCCTCAGGTGCCCTTCTTGTTTCACAGCACCAATATTGTCATGATCACGATCCAATTTTTTTTTTGGAACATTTTGAAAAAAGGCAAAAAAAAAAGAGGATTAAATTTTTTTTTAGTTTATTGAAATTTGGGTTTTTTTTTTAATTATTATTTAGTTTTGGCTAATCAGTTTTGTAGTTTTTTTGTTTTTTTTTTTTTGTGTTTTGGTGGGAATGTAAGAATTATGTATAGAAACAAAGGGGTGCAGTGGTGGCTGTTTTTAAGACCATATATTATCGGCTAACTTTTTTTCAATCTTTTTACTCGATTATTACATTGTACTTCTTTAATTAAAAGTTAAAAAGAAGTTGTGTACATTTTAACGTTGAGTCTTTTTTTTTTTCCCTTTTTGAATCCTTGTTATTTTGTTGTTTTTATAGAGTTATTTAATTTTATTTTTTGTTGGCATTCAAAAGAAAATATTGTTAAATCAATTGAGAAGTGGTTTCTGGTGTTGAAGAATATCTGTTAGTGAAAGTTTAGGTAGGATCCATGTGCAGAAAAACCGGTACAACCTTTTCACGCTATGTATATTTAAGCATAGGATTAGGACCTGCACGAGTTGACATGATTGTGTCTTGAGCTAGAATTGGTATCAGTTTGGTTTGTTGTAATTCTTATCCTTTGCCATAAATTAAACGATGTAAAAAGTATTAATTTTCGTTTAGTTATAAGCAACCATCTGTTTAATTTGTACACATTGTGGGTAACTATGTAGATATAAAGCGGTGTAAGGAATGGGGCATAGCTTTAATCAAATGACTCTGAAACTCGGAATATAAGACCAAACTCCATAGGGCTGTGCCTGTGCTAAGAAAACAAGGCATTAAGCAATATTGCTTCCAATGTAATCTATACAAGGAAAAATCCATCAGCAACTCAAGAAAAACCAAATATAACACAACTATTCGTGATTCTCCGACCCATATGCATGCCTTTCCCTCCCTTCTTGAGTGTTAGAAGATGGTCCATTTCTTTTCTTGATCCAACATTCATATTAGTGATTCTCATGCATTCTTGATGTTTGCTAGAAGCAGATTAGTCTTCGTTATGCTTCAGTTCTTTTTGGATAAATTACACTAGCTTTTCCTATGTTTTGGTGATATTACATATGACACCGTCTATTTGTCATGCTGCACAAACTTCTTACAAGGGTACTCAGTGTCATGTTTATAGGGTTGCTTATTGTCACGACTCACATTCCACATAATATCACCCAAATATCAGGGGAGTTTAGTGTATATTCATGCAAATCGAATGGTTTTCTGTGTAATATTGCCTAATCTCAAGAGAGCTCAGTAAAATTTTGAAATCATGATTGAGTCTTTCACCTGGGAATCATCTTTAGTATCAACAGCTTTATAGACATGGCCTTCAGTGATTGTGTTGTCAAAGAATGAAGAGCCTGCAACAATTGAAACCTTCCAGTGCAATAATATTACTTGCAGCTCCTTCTGTGGAATCAGTTAGAGACAACCAGACACTACATCTATGCAGTAAACTAGCTGAATTCCCGCTCTCCACCAATTTTAATGATGATATTTGATTCTTTTGAGCCTCTGATATTTTCTTCTGCCTATTTTTCAACTTGGTGGAGTTGGCATGGCATCCAATTATGGTTGTCATTCCTCAAAGCACATGGCCCTTTCAGATTCAGGTGAGTTTAGTAGCTATGTCGAGTTATCATTGCTTAGAGTATGTTCTGTTTCCAGTTTGAAGAATCTCCAAACCGCAAAAGTTTTATTCCTATAACAATTGCCCAAATTATACTTAACAGTTTTCAAACGAAAAATCAAGCATGCTCAACCTGAACTCCATACACTTCCGTTTGTACGTAATTCTGTTTGGTGCTAGTTAACTCATTTATCCTGGTTGGGGCCATTGTTTTCTAACATATATGTCCAGGAGAAATTCTTACATGCTTCTTGAGCACATTTAAGGAGTACATTTTATCCATGTTTCAGAAATATCTATAATCATTTATTTTCTGCCCACTTTTTCCAATGTAGTCACTAGGGACATCTAAAACTGCCATTAGTACATGTGTTTGAACTTGAATGGTTGAACTTTAAAATGTTTAGTTCCAATGAAATAATTACCAGCTTGATGAGAAGAAATTCCCGGCAAACGTGCTCTGTTCTTGTCATAAAGAAAAGTTTCTTCAAGATGGATTATGAAGTCCTCACTCTGGGCTAATCTGCAAGTTGATTGTACATTTGATACCAGTAGAGCCAATACGACAAATTGTATTTGGTCATGTTCCTCAAATTTTGTTGCCAGAAACTACATCCGCTATTGACAAATTGTTCTCTTCAGTCCTGATCGCGGATGACTCGAATCAAAATGTGATTGAATGGCTACCAAAATTTTTATTTTATTTAAAATACTTGCTAGCCATGTATCCAACATCCAAGTACTTGTGAGTTATGACTAGAATGCATCCCACTAATTATAGGAAAAAAATCCTTGCCCATTATGGGAGTATTAGTTATTGACAGATATGGTGTTGGACTAGCTTTGTTTTTTTCCTCTCCCGTTTCAAGCGAAAACCTTTCTTTCTTATCACTAGTTTCTTTTGCTAGTTGTCATGATTGAACAGGATTATGAATGCATAACTTGATGGGACATAGTTTTATATGCATGGATTTGCAACCATCCCATCATCAGAAGAGTAATAATGGAGCGGGAGGTCCCAATTCTTGAAGGGAACATGCTTCCCTCCTTTCTCTTTCAAATGTTGAAATTCCGTCCTTTTCCGTTTGGATGAGGTTTGAAAAGGAGCATGACACATTATCCTTATTCACTTGCCATTGTCTATCTTCTTCACCTAGAAAACCAAGGGACCATGCATCACTTGAAGGAAATGTGATGAAAAAATTGTAAATGAAGTTGTGTCTCTTTCATACAACAGTTTTATCGCTGCATTGATCAAATATATATTATTGTATTTTATCGTAAATCATGGGTTTAAATATGTTTTTTTTTTCCCTATAACTATAGATTATTTTGGTTTTACTCCTTCTATTTTATCTTTTTGACTTTTAGGCTCTACTTTTTCTAATATTTTGTTTTTGGTTCCTACACTCAAAATTTAGGTTGTTATAAGTAGTTTAAAATATCCATTTAGTCTTTATGAATATTGACAATTGTGTTTTGTCATCAAGTATTTGAAAATTTTTCTTTTGGTTCTTACAATTATTGTCACTTAAGAATATAGATTAATCGCAAGGATTAAAAAATTATAGTATTAGAAAAATGAGGGATTAAAAGCTATTTTTTCACAGATAATAAAAATATATTTATGCCCAAATCATATCTATAAACAATGTAAATATATTTTAAAAAAAGTACAAAAGTTTTAGAAGTCTCATTCTTGAGTCAAAATTATTGCAACTTCTGATTATTTGTGATTATTTTAATCTAAATGCTTATAGCTTTCTTTCAATTGTGCAACCCTTTTTTTATTTATAAATATTTATAGCTATGTATAGAATTGTTGTACATGATGCTCAAAAACTCTCTAATTCTATATCAAAACTTTCAAATGATGGTTTTTTTATTTTTTTTGGTGGATCATCTAAGGATATGGTTTCTTGTAAGATTATATACAGGGCATAACACCTATGATCAAGAAAGAAAGAAATGGTAAGCAAATAAGAATTGTGGGTTGACCTAAAAAACAAAGGAATCGTGGGGTTAATGGAATACAAAGATTGTGGTGAAAAAAAAAAAAAAAAAAGGAATACAGAGATTCGCCATAAAATTCTCTTCAGTTGTTGGCCAATGGCATACCAAATCCAAATGAAATTCTGACCAAAAAAATTCTGAATGAGACTAGCTCAACTCGCGTTAGCCTATTATTGATTTACTTCAAAACATACTCAGATAATTCTAACATAGAAAGCACATTCCTGTACCAATTTTTTTTTTACATAAAATATAATTCTAAATTTTATAATTCAATATCTTCATTTTTTTATTTTTGAATATACTAGTAAAAGCTTACTAAGGAGACAAGGCAGCTGGAGCAACGCTGGAGGGGAACACTCATCATTCATCATGAAACAGAAAAGAATAACAGAAGCTGACACAAACCACCTAATAACAGAAAGCTAAATCTAATATAAACAAATTAGTAACAGAAACTATTATGTTAAGCTTTATGCTTATCAAGAAGAGCTCCAAGACGTGGTGTGCATTGTGACACCATATAGGTATCAAAGCCGGGTTGATGAATTTAGGTAAAGAGAGGGAGGGAGAGCAGAGAGAAGATGAGAGGGTTTGAGAGTGTGTAGCAAATGATTTCATTGATGATGAGTTACATTGAGTATTAGATATTTATACAAGAGGATAATGGCTTAGAGTTTGCAACCAATTTATAACAAAATGTTTCAGATGCTATAACTAACTAACCTCATTCTAACAATCGGCTGCGAATTGGTACACATTGTTATTGTTATTATTAGCAAACACATTAAGACTAGAAATATTTCTAGAGGGAATAGGGGGAGGTGGGAGTCAAATACATTACCACATTCAAATGTAGAAAACAACCATAATTATTAGACTTAAGCTCAACTAAATTGGTACATATTATAACGAGTAAAACTCATATTAATTTTATTCGAGTAAGATATTATTTTGTAAGATTGAGTATTGGGATTTTAGGTTTAAGAGAGATTTTCAAATTGATGATTATATTTTGACAAAGTTAATGCAGTAATTGATTTATGAAATCATGGATATATATAGGCAATAAAAGTCGAACTAGGTTTTTGTTTTCTGTGCACTTTTTCTTTGTTTTGTTTGTTTGTTTGACTTGTATGGTTTGGGATTTTCATCTATTATCAAAGTGGGTTTTGGTCCTTCACATATGTAAACTTTCAATTTAACAGCGGGTTCTATTGAAAAAATAATCTATAAAAATTTTATTTCACAATGTAAGATTTATGTTTAACTAATAATGATATAATCAAGTTGATCCTTATTGATTAAAACTTTGGATTTAATTTCTATGCATGGGCATAAACATTTTTTACATAGTTATTCAACTATATATATTATCATATCAATCATGATATATAGTTGACTTTTCTATCATGCAAATAAAAGATTTTGATTAGATGATAGTATAAGTATTTTACATTATCGGTGCATTAAAATTAAACTCTAAATCTTCTACACCAAAAATTTGAAGAGGTCCAAAAACAATGCCACTTGAACATAATAAAAATGTTATTTTTTTGGCTGACTAAAAAACTATTTTATCTTATTAAATAAAGCTAATGATACAATATATCTTTTAAAAATATTAAAATACAAGTTAAAATTTTTATCTGTATTCACTATGGATACATCATAACTTGTGATTATATATTAATCAATATTGTATAATCTTATCTATATATATATATTGTGTAAATAGCTTTATATAATATTAAATTATTGACAAGATAATTATTTTTAATGTGAAATTTTATATATAATTTATAACATATGAAATTCCAATCTAAACATGGGTTTCATAAAAAATTTCTTTGATAAAAAGTTTTCAATAGTGTAAATGTGTGAGAAATGAATTTTAGCCATTACATCAAACAACCACAATCTGTTAATTAAATTCTTCATACAGTTCATCTTAAACCTGTATTGATCTTCTGAATTTGCATCATCAAGACATTTGGTGTTCATCCAAATTTAACATTTTCATATTGAATTGTACTAATGTTGCAATATTGTATTAATTGAACTGTACTTTGTTTTGTTGATAAAATTGAACTGTACTTCATTAGAACTTACGAAGTAATATTTTGTGTTATGGTGCATAACTTATTCATAAAAAAAATGTATTTCATCTGTATTTTGCTTTTGTTGGATACGCTGCTTAAAATTTTTTATTATTAGGCCATCAGTTTGAACCAGCAAACAGGGGACTCAATTTCGTAACCGGTTCAACCCTCTGTGTCATGATTAGTTTGGAAAGATATGTAATGATGGAGAGATATATGACAATTAATTACGAATTTACGATAGTGCTAAATGAATAATACACGTTATTAACACAAAATTTATATCACATTATCATTTACAGGTGAAACCCTGTGGAATTTTTTGGATACAAGTATAGTATAGATAGCAGCATTGTAATGCCATTAGTACCTGAATTTGGCCACAACAGAGAATGTTTTTTCATCCCACAATGAATAAAGCGCCGCAAGCATTGACTCGGTTAAAGCTATGCGGCATGGCGCTGTTGGGGGTGCTTCTGTCCATGTTTCCTTCATCGTGAAGTCGCATCCTCCGTTGAACATCTTGTAAGGAATTAAGCTCTTTCGTCTTCCTCTAACTTTCTTCATCATTTTCTCTTCTTATGAGTGAAGATAAAACAATTTCTTCTTTTTTATTGAAGTATATTTTTTGGGATGCTTTCTTTTCTTCTTTGCTGCATTGTGAAACATAATTAAATTTGTTAGCATTCTCGAAAGCTATAGAGGATACTGAATATTAGATAAAACCATGTAGATACCATTACCTATTAACTTAAACTTTTGGGAGAGTTGATTTATGATATTGTATTAAGTCTCTATGAATTAAATTGATGATATTCAGAGCGAAGTAGCAGGAGGCTGAAAACCTAATCGACTCTTTTGCTCAAGCTCGACCACAGCCCATCAGCGTCACTGCCTATTGCTCTTCCTAGCGTCACCGTGCTCTCATCAGCATCCCCATGATCCAGCGCCGCCAGCCTTCTTCGTCTATTTCCCGGTCTCGTCACAACCCTCTGTGCCACACCGCTAGCTCTTCGCCGCACCACCAAACCTCCGTTGCCAGTCGTTGCGAGGAAGGAGGAGGAGAGTCCGTTCCACTAGATTTGCTCCTGCCAGGCCTTAATTTGGAGATCTGCTTCTACCTCTTTCGTGCTTGCTTCTATTTGAGTTGGGCATCTGCCGTCCACTGATATGAACAATCAACTGCCATCAGCAACATCACTAACGCCATCCCTCCAAACAGGAAATCAATAAAAAAAAAATTTCGGAGCTACTTTTATGCTTTTGGCTGGGTAAAATGGTATACTCATAAATCTAAGGCTCAAATCATATGAATGCCCTTCAAATTATAACTGAACTAAATATGAAGGAGAAACACTGTGAGGCGGTGAGTGAAGGTGAGAGTGGTAGGAGTAGGGGGTGGGGAGAATAAGGACGCCTTATATAGGGTCATAAAAAAGTCTATTTTGAGATTAGGTGATGAGGGTTATCCCCCAAAACCATTGCTTGTGGATAATGATATGGATTGGGATCGCCTAGCTTTGGTAGAGGGAAACAAGGCGATGTAGCTCCACCGACGATGAAGTTCTCTGAGGAGGGTAAGCGTCTCCTTACATCACCATATCATGATGTTCTACTGATCAAAACGCTAGTGAAGAAGTTAAGTTACTTAGTTATGGTTTATCGTCTGAAACGTGTGTGGCAGTTGCATGGTGGCTACAATGTTATGGATGTTGGTTTTGGTTATTTTTTAGTAAAATTTGATCTCCGGAGGATAAGGATAAGGTTATAACATGTGGTCCATGGATGATCATGGGGAGCTACTTGGCTGTGAAAGAGTGGACACCAAAATTCAAGCCATGTGAGAACTCCTTTGGTAGCTATGGTTGGATCAGGTTCAAAGGACTAAACATATGGTATTATCATGAGAAAATGATTCATAGGATTGCATCGCAGTGGGTAAACCCTAAAGGTAGATGTGGTGACGCAAACAGCTAGAGAGGCAAGTTTGCGAGAGTTGTGTGGAAATTGACCTCTCCCTCCCAGTGGTGCGACACATTATTATGGATGATCATTGTTATGATGTTTTTATGAGAGTTTGCACCTTATTTGTGGCATATGTAACTGCTATGGCCATGTGAGTAGGGAATGCAAGAGGGATGGGGACAAACATGAGAACCCTGGTATGCCAATGAAAGAAACTTTGCCCAACCCAACATCTATAAAGGGTGCTCCAGGTTAGCTGGACCAAGAGGAAATTCTGGAGTTGATTGATAATCAAATTGTAAAGGATTTGTCTTTAAATAAGGAAAATTTTGATTGGAAAGAAGTGATCCCTAAACATAGAAAGAAAATGGAGAAAAAGGAAAGGAATCAGTTAGGGTGAAACCGAAAATATTGGGTGATAGGAAGGGCAAGGAGTATTATGTGACTCACACTGTAAATGCCACTACATGTGGGCCTTCTCAATTAAAGTTGGTACTCTCAAGTCACGCCAAAAGTAAGGGGCCTTTGGCTCTTCATGAGACTTAGGCCCAGCCTCGTCAACATGTGATTTTCAGTGCAACCAACCTGCGAAGCTAGATTCCTCGGGAGCATCAACAAGCAACTTTGGTGATATTGTGAGCCCACCAAAGGTTGTTTCAAAGTGTTAGAGGGTGGGGGATCACCTTTAGAAAATGATTCTTGATAATGTATCTCTTCATATTAGGGGAGAAAGATGTTTTGACACCAAAGTTTCCATCCTTGTGGAAGGAGAAATTCTTCCACAATCAAATCCATCAACGTGAGTTTTGGTGGCTGCATACTCGAATATTCTTTATTTGTGCTTATGGTGTTTGTGGATTGGAATATTATTTCTTGGAATGTTCGAGGGGCGGTGAATGTGAAGGGCAAGCGACATGTTAAGGAGCTTATAAGGAAATATAAACCAGAAGCTTTTATTGTATTGGAAACTCACACTCAATACAATAATGTAAAATCCTTCTGGGAAAGGTTGGGATACTCTAGTGGGGTCTAAGACTGTGGGCACTCAGGAGGTGTTTGGGTGTTATTGGCTCAGGTTAATGCTCAGGTAAGGTGCTGAACCTTCATGAGCAATGTGTTTTGGTGGAGTTTGTTGCAGGTGGTAATACATGGGTGTGTAGTGCTATATATGGAAGGCCAATACCTACGCATAGGGCTGGTCTTTGGCCTCACTTGTGTAGCATTTAGACTAGGATTGATGAGGCTTGGTTTTTAATTGGTGACTTTAATGAAGTTCTGATGCCTTCAAAGGTGAAGTGTGGTGTTTTTATTAGTAACCGAGTGACTAAGTTCTAGAAACTATTGAAGCTTATGGTTTATTGGACTTAGGTGCTACAGGTTAGCGTTACACATGGTTCTGTCGGGCAACTAGTGCTCGGTCTATGATAGAGCTCTCTCTAATCTATCATAGAGACATAGGTTCTGTGATGCTATTGTTGAAAACCTCCCTTGCCTATTCTTTGATCATGCTCCTGTGCTTGTTCGAATGAAAGGGTTGGTGGCTGAGTGTCGCGAGAAACCCTTTCCCTAGCTACATGGGCCATGCATGCTAATTATGAGGGGGTGGTAATGACATATTGACATGAAGGCCTTAGTCAGGTTAGATGTAGCTTACTTCTTACGCAGATGACTTTGAGAAAATTCAATCATGAGGTCTTTGGGCATATTTTAAAATGTAAAAAGGAGTTAGAAGCCAGAATTGGTGGTGTTAGGGTGAATTAGAAATTTGGAATACTTCCTCCTTGTGGTAGTTGGAGATCTAGCTTCGCCATGATTATGATGCTACTCTAGACCAAGAGGAGATGTTATAGTACCAAAAATCGAGAGAGGACAACATTTAGTTTAGAGATAGAAATACTATAATTTTTCATGCTTAGGCTGTGATTCGTAGGAGGAGAAATAAGATTCATAGGTTACATATAGGAGGGCATGGTGTACTGATCTAGACATTCTCATGGGTGAAGCTAGAAATTTCTATAGTCTTTTCGATGGAGGGAAGACCTTATATTGATTTTTGTCATCAAGTGTGCATGCAGACTTTTCTTCAGTGACGTGTCACTTCAGGAGAGGGTGACAATGGCTGAGGTGACTAAGGTAGTGATGCAGATGCAACCTCATAAGGCCCCGATACTACGGTTTCATCCCTTCTTTTACAGGCAATCCTGGCACATTGTGAGGAAGACGTTTTTAATTTCGTTCGCAATGCTTTCATCACGGGTGACTTTGACCCTTCTTTGGCTAAGACATTATTGATTTTAATTCCCAAGGTTGACCATCCAATGAATTTCAAGAGTTTTCGACCTATAAGTCTCTGTAATGTTATTTATAAAGTGGTGACCAAGGTGGTAGTCAATTGTATTCGCCTTCTTCTTGCTAAGCTGGTTTGTCCTCTTCAGGGGATTTATTCCTGGTCAGGGGACCAAAGACAATATTATATTGGCTCAGGAAGTTCTCCATTGGATGCACTCTTCTAAGAGCAAGGAGCGATAGCCTTCATGATTGATTTGGAAAAAGCTCATGATAGGATTGAGTGGAGTTTTATGGAGAAGATGTTGCAAGACTTTGGTTTTCCCCGCCTCTTATTCACATCATTATGTTTTGTATCTCTTCTTCCAGCTTACACTTCTTTGAAATGGTGGCAAACTGGACTTAGTCCGCTTCTAGAGGTCTTCATCAAGGGGATCTCATGTCTGCCTATCTATTTGTCTTGTGTATGGAGAAGCTTTTGGAATGATCCATGAGAAGGTGGCGAGTGGTTTGTGGATGCCTATTCACCTTTCTAGGGGAGGACCTTAGATTTCCCATTTGTTGTCTGCAAATGATGTATTTATTTTTTGTAAAGGTAAAAAGTCTAAGGTTCGTTGTGTGATGGGCACAATGGAAAATTTTTGCAAGATATCAGGCCTTTGTATTAATTTTGAAAAATCCTGAGCTTTGGCATCTAAGAGTTTACCTTGTATGAAGTGGGAATCCATTAGTTGTTGTTCTGCTATTCGTTTAATAGGGTCCCTTGGGCACTATTTGGGTATTCAGCTTGTTCAAGGAAAGGTTACACTGGCCATCTTTAATCCACTCATGGAGAAATTTGAAATAAAGTTGGCAGCATGGAAGAAGAATCTTCTCAACAAGGCAGGACATATTTGTCTAGCCAAGTCAGTGTTAAATTCCCTCCAAGTGTATATGATGCAGACTACTTGGGTTTCTTAAGGGTTTGTAATTCTATTGATGTTATGTTAGAAATTTTGTTTGGGTATCACATACTCAAGACTGCGGGTTCCACCCTATTTCTTAGGAAGTCAACTAAGCCTAAGGCTATGGGGGGACTTGGAATTTGGCGAACTAGCCAATGGAATGTTGTACTTTTGGGGAAACTTGTTTGGACTTTGACTAATCAACACAATGATCACTTTTGGGTGGGGGTTCTCATAGCAAAATATCTGTCTCATGGGAATATTTTTAATCCTCCTCAACTTAGCAACAAGTCCTATTTATGGCATAGCATTTTGAAGGCTACTTTCAGCTCAACGAGGGCTTATCCTTTTCCCTAAGATTAGGAGAAGTTTCGATGTTGTTTGATAATTGGTTCCATGGGAAGAAGCTGGCGGACATTGTGAATTTCGTGCATATTTCTATCTGGACTTACAAATTCATGACCTGGGCTACAGATTCCTGAGTTAGCAGACTCTATATATAGATTCCTTTAGACATTCAATTGTTTCTTAAAAAATGATCACTTTCTTTTTGTGGGTCTTGTGATCCTGCTCTAAATGCATAGGAATCCAGTGTTTATATCAGGGCTGGTTATTCTTGGCTATTGGGGAGTCATGTCGTAATGAAAGATGATTCCTTGTAGCGCTGGATTTGGAAGTTAAATGTTCCTAAATGGTTTCACTTACTTATTTGACAAATCAAGCACGGTGCCTTACCTAGTAATAAATTCCGCTTTCAACGTCTTGTTGCCTTCTACCTTTGTGCTCCTATTGTCTTGGCGAGATGAGGACATCATTCATTGTGTAAGGGATTGCGTTGTTCTCGTGAGATTTGGTGCACTTTGGGATTTGGTTTAGATAGCAACTTCTTCCTTGAGGATTTAGATATAGCTGAGCGTCACATACAAAATTATTTTAATCTTAACTTTGTTGTTACTTTGTGGTGGGTTTGGAGAAGGCGTAATCTTGGACTATCTGGGTAGACTGGTCAAGTAATTACGTTCTGTCCAATGTTGTTTCTTTGATCAGGAAGCACCTAACAATCTACCCAGCCTAGTTGGTGGTAGAAACCCAATAATGGAATGACGAAGATGAATATGGATGGAAGTCGGATTGGCACTAATGTTGATGCTCAAGCTAGCTTTGGAGGTGTTTTTAGGGATGCTTATGGGGGTTGGCGTGGTGGATTTTCTGGTTTTCTTGGGAATGTCTCAGTATTGTTTGCTGAATTTTGGGCAATTAGATACGAATTGCTACTCGCTTGGGATATTGGCTTCCGTAACATTTGATATAAGAGTAATTCTCTTCATACGGTTTCTCTTATTATGGATGAGAGATATGATAATCACCATACATGTGCTATCCTCCTTGCGGATATTAATTCCTTGATGACTCGTGAATAGGTTATGACTATCACCCACGTTCTGCGTGAAACAAATCATTGTGGGGATTTACTAGCTAAGAAAGGCAGTGCTGGGTCAGTGGACTCATTTTTCTAGAATGACCCTCCTCATGACTTGCTTACGGGACTCATAAGGACTCTATTGGGCATAGAGTCATGCGAGTTTAGTTCTCTACTTTTGTTTATTTCCTTTCTCTTGTAACAAAAAAAAAAAAAGAGTCTCTATGACCAAGTGTTGAGAGGTTCGGTCCCGTTTTCTCCGTTCTAATAAAGTTGCTTTGACGGAGGTTTTGCAGCTTTTGCCTGGAAAGTTGCATTGATGATATTATGTTCCATGAGTAGCGGCAGTGTAAGTGAGAAAAATTTATATTGAAATTCTTCCTAATAAAGTGGTGTTAGGTGGCGTGTTTCATGAATAGCAGGAGATTTGTTTGGAATTTTTTGAGATTGGTGATTATATTCCTTATTAAATTAGTGGATTGATTTGTGACATGGTGGATATAGGCAGTTGAGGCCAAACCAAGCTGGTTTTCTTGTGTTCCTTTGCATTGTTGATTTGATTGATTTATATTGTGTGGGAATTATTTCCTAACAATTGGTATTAGAGTGGATTCTGATCGTTCTGGCATTGAAGATGCAAAGCCCAGAATTGTAGATTTATGGTGGAGTTTTTTTTTTTTTATGGATCTTTGATGAAGGTAGAGCGCACTCATGAAGATTTGTGTTTCAAAATTTGAAGATTGGGTGGAATTTGGATCAAAGTGCAGATTGTTGGAATTACTCTAAATTCCTAATTGAAGATTGCTATTGATAGTTTTTGATTTTAGAAATACATTTTTGGAAAGGATTTGAAAAAGATTTGAAAGAGAAAAAAAAATATGGCAAATCTTTTTAGATTTGAAAAATCTTTAAGATTTGAAAATTTATTAGGATTTTATCTAAAATTGGAAATTATTAATTCTTAGGATTGAAGTCAAATTTAATAAGTGTGAAAACTATTATAAATAATAATTTTGAGAATTATTTAGATATGTGAGGAAAATATAATTGAAAGATTAAGAATGGAGAGTGAAGAGGAAAGGGTGATAATGAGGAAGACATAGATAATAAAGAGGAAATTGATGAGACTGATGTGATGCTTTATCACTAATAGATGATTTGAGTTTTCGCTAGAAAAGTTCCTGTGATGGAAGATTTGCAACTTTTGCTAGAAAATTGCCTTGATGAAAAGTTTGTAGCTTTCGTTAGAAAATTTGTATTGATGAAGGGTTTGTAACTTTTGTTAGAAAAGTTGTCTTGATAGAAGGTTTGCTGCATTCGCTAGAAAAGTTATTTTGATGGAGAGTTTTGAGCTTTTAGAAAAGTTGTAAGATGGTGTTATATTCCGTGAGTACGGTGATGCAAGTAAGGATAAATTGCGTCAAAAGTTTTGGCAATGTAGTGTTGGGCGGCATGTTCCATGAATAGCGGTAGATTTGTTTAAATTTGTTGAGATTGATGATTGTATTTCTTATTAAATTAGTGGATTGATTTGTGAGGTTATAGATGTAGGCAGTTGAGACCAAATCACGGTAATTTTCTTGTGTTTATTTGCTTTGTTGATTTGATTGATTTATATTGTGTGGGAATTATTTCCCACCAATAAATTATTCATATGTCTCTATTCATAAGCTTAAGTTTTTAGCATAGATATGGGTCATTCGCAGGACACCAGCTAATTTTAGCCATGTTTGTAATGCAATTTGGCTAGTTTCATTATAGTTAAGGCTTATTAACATTAACAAGGCAAATAATAATAGTTATAATAAGTAATTTTGGAGTGGAAAAAAATGTTTTGTTCTATTTCATTTGTTATTGATTTAAATATGCTTTTATTCTCTTAAAAAAGAGTAAATTTGATTTTAGCCATTGAAAAAAATTCTTTTATTTCAGTCCAAATATTTTCAAAATTGATTAGTTCTAAATTGTCTATGTTAAATGTTAGACTGATTAACTATAGGTTAGTTTATTCATTTTTGCATGACAAGTGATGATCGTATGTGATAGTAACTAAAACTAAGGAAAATTTTTACAAAATATTTGGATTGAAGCCAAAGAAAAAATTTTCAAGGATAAAACCAAAATTTATTAATTTTTTGGGGGTCAAAAATATATTTTAGCCTTTATTATTTAACACTTAATTTTGTGGGTCATTATTAATGAAGAAATTTTATACACTCTAATGATATACTTGGTTTGTGAATAAAAATAAGAATAAAATTTATATGAATAAGATTCATCTGTAAGTTTGCTCTCTATTTTTACCCTAATTAAATATATCCTGAAAGCAAGAAGTTTTTTTTTTCTTTAATTTTGTTCTATGAAATAGCATTGTGGTAGTTCAAAAAGATGATAGTCAATAATAAAGAAAATACATATGAGTCAATGCTAATTTGTTAACAAATGAACACAACAGGCCAAAAGCAATTTCATGCTCTAAAAGTATAAATGCTAAAATTTATATATTATTAAGTTACAAAAGTATGAAAAGTGAACCAATAGGGTTCGATTATCTGATTGATGTTTTGCTCATGCATCACCATGCTTTGAGTTTGATTATTAGGTTTCCTTCTATTAATGAGTGGTTTATAAGTATCTATATTTTTTAAATTTTTTGTTTTAAAAATATGGAGTGATTATTACCACACCCACTTGTCTATTACGACACCCTATTAAATGAAGTTTTGCTTAATTGTCCTAAAATGCTTTTATAGAAAACATATACCGATTATATTAGATAAAAAATAATTAAACAAGTGAACAAATAAATTGTAACATATACCATACATACTCAAGGATTTTTCAATCTTGCGTTTACTTTTCTCATTACTAGTATACTTTGCAGATAATTATTATAAATTAAAAATTTTAAAATTAATCTAATATTTATGCTTATATTGTTATATTAAATAAATCAATTGAAAATACTTAGAATATATCACGGGTCATATAAAAATAACAAAATAAAAACAATATAAAATGTTCTAAATGTAATAAACCTGTGCATATTATAAATTCATGTCAGTGTTTTATTTTAATATTTTATATGATTAGTTTTATTTTTATGAACCTTGAAAAAGATTAGCTAATTTATTATAATTTTTATCTTTGGTATTGTTACAATTTTTTATTCCAAGTTGCTTAAATTATTTTATTACTAGAAACCTAACTAATTTGACCTATCTACTGAGGTCCTTGAAGGAGTAATAGGGTTTTCCACTAAGGATATTTTTTCCTATTCACAAGGCTTAAACTTGAGACTTTTGATTAAGAGATTAAGGTACCTATCACCTTGGTCAATCTCATGTTGGTAGTATTTTACTTTAAAATAAAAAAAATATTTTCATTTTTATAATTAAAATTATATTATTCTAATATCTTATTTTTAATTAATTCAATAATTATTAGTTAAATTAATTTGTAATTTTATATTATGATAACAAACCATACAATGCACGTGCCATTATGTTAGTAGTTATTAATATTGTTAAGTAAATATTTTTTAATATATGACGATTTGTGTTTTTATAATTTTTATTTTATGAAAAAATTCACAATAATTTAAGTGATTTTATATTAATTAAATTATAAAAATTTTAATATTGATTTTATATTTTATTTTATATGACCATGATATATTCTAAGTATTTTTAATTGATCTATTCAATATAACAACCTAGACATAAATATTTAATTAAAATTATCTATAAAATATACTAATAATTTAAAAAGTAAATGCAGGAGGAAAAATCTTTTAGTATGTATGTTATATATTATAATTTATTTATTCATTTTTTAATTATTATTTTATCTAATAAAATTTTTATTGTGTTTTGTATAAGAATATTTTAGAACAATCAAATAAAATTTCATTTAAAAACAGTAAAAGTGTCAAATGGTGAATAAACAAAATGTAACAACCAAGAATTTCTTTAGCAGCGGTGAGTGGTCCATTATACCAGGTGATGTTCTTTCCTAATAAAATTGGCCGGCAAACTACATGAGGCGGCATAACTTGAAAGCTTTCTTTTCTCCTTTTCGTCCTTTAAAAAGTCGCCAACACACTCAACACAATCAACAGCTTTTACACAAAAATGCTGTGAATGACATAGACATGTAAAATAGAGAATAATATTTGAGATATAATAAAATTGTATAATAAATACATATCATACTATACACTTTATTATCATTATATGTGATATATAGTCCTACTCATTTTACTCACTCATCACATTCAATGATAATAAAATATGTGTTTATTATATAATTTTATTGTGTACCAAATATTACTCTAAAATAAATAAGAGACATTGAAGTTGACTATTTGATATGAGAGAAATTGATGGCATTTGTAACCTTCACTATAAATAGTTTTCCTGCGAAATAATAAAATTTGCACCATTTTGTTTAGTAATTTATGCTCATTCAAGATATTTAGTGTAATTATACTCAACATCCCTTTATTTTATAAAATTATCCTTAACCTCCAATGAGGTTACTAAAATTACACTGACCTCCCTTACATATAGTAGTTTATTAATTTAAGTGACAAAGAAAGATAATATAGAATATATACATAATTATTAATAAAAAATTATAATATTTTGATAATATATAACACACTAGTTGAATAAAATGCTTTCTTATCACATGAAAAAAATTATAATTATAACTTAGGATAAAAAAATATTTATCCCATGAAAAAAACTTATAATTATAATTTATGATAAAAAATTATTTTAGTTAATATATATGCCTAATATTGCTAAAATAATAATTTCATCATTAATAATTATATAAATATCATATATTATTTTTTTTGTCACTTAAATTAACGAACTAGTATATAAAGAGGAGGTCAATGTAATTTTGGTGAATATAGAGGAGATCAATGATAGTTTTATAAAATAGAGGTGCTAAGTATAATTACACTAAATATCGATGGTGATTAGTGTCATTTTCTCTTTTTTTTTTTAAATAATGACCATTACAATGATCCAAACATATGACATTTTCCAAATTATCCAGATTTCTCACCTGTGTCGCCAGTAGCATAGATAAAAGACACAGGATCGCACAGCAATGTAAGAGAAATAATAAAAGAAATTTCATATGCAAGGGCCATTTGTTAAAGGAGCACCATGCCATTTCACTGCTAACTCAGAAATGTATGGAAAAAATGTTCGTAGCTAATATAGTAAAGTACTCTTGATTGATTTGTTTCTTTTTTCTTTATAAAAAATGGTGTCATCCAATATAACCATATTACTTGGTGATTGGTGCTAATTAATGTATTTTTTTTTTGGGTCAGAAAATGATAATTAATCTATATATATATATATATATATATATATATATATGTATGTATGTATGTATGTATATAACTTTTTTTTTATAAAAAAAGGTATTAGGCCGACCCATTTGGTTATTTAGTTCCTTTGGGCCATAGTGAAAAGCAATTGAATGTCATTTTTTTTTCCGGTAAATGAATGTTTTATAATTAAAACCGCCTGCGCTAAAATTTCATTTGGGCTGATCACTTATCCCAGTGGAAACCTTTGGGCTAAGTCAGTGTTCTATGTACAAGCCCGTTTGATAATTCTAATTTGATGATTGATGTGAATACTCAGTTTTTCAAAATGCCTTTCAATCAATAAAACCCAAGAAATACGTTTGTTTTTTTCCCTTGTTAAAATAGACTCATTTCATAATTCAATAAGTAAATTTTAAAATGTTTCAGTATATGGTGCATTACACTAGGTGAAAATGGATTAAAAGAAAAAAGGAGTGTAACATTTTTTTTTTGTCAGTCACATGAATCTTCTCTCTAACTACTATTCCAAATGATCGTGTGAAAAATATTCTAAGAAATTGAAATGTTTAAGCAACAATTTCAGTCTGTTGAACAGCTAATTGGTGTCACCAAGAGAAGTATTGGTTAGCCAATTTAGTTTCTGGTAAGGAAATGATCATGCAGCAAGAACTGCTACTGCATTAATTATGATTTACAAATAACTTATGCAAACGATGGACAGAACTCACAAGCAGCATGAGCTTTTATGATGGATTGCAACAAACAGTTCCCCAAGTTCTTCCATATTAAAATTAGGATTAAATGAAAAGTTTACTCAGTTAATTGTTGAATGACAATTTGCTTCACCTTCTTTTTAAACCTTATCATAGCTCTCGAATGAAAATGATGTTTTCCTATCCACTAGTATTGCTTAAGGAGAAATTATTAGATGCATTTGGAGCGCCACATGGATATATCTCATATCCAATACCAAAAGTGGATGTTAAAGGTAGATCCTAGTTGAAATGTCACTTTGTTGTTAGAGATGAAACATATTCATATGACGCTTCATACTTTTAGTCTATGAAGTAAGAACACTGAAAGACAAGACATGAAATGAGGGACACATCAAAGTTAAAAAATTGTAGGGCACGAACAGCATACATATAACTAAAATTTTAAAAAAAATGATACATTATTCAAACCATCATTTATATAACCTTTACTTATGCTTTATTTCCTTAAAAAATCAAAAACCTAAGTGTTATTTTTCTTTTATAACTTTGTTTATATTGTGTTTTTCTATGTTAGAGTAAAAAAAAGTAAATTTTAAATTAAATATATACAAACATGTGTTATTGGAGTGTCATCAGTGTGTTATGTAAGATCGAACATAGACACGTGTCAAACACGTAGACACGGCATTTAAATGGTGTGTTTGTGCTTCGTAGCTTCTAATACATCTAAGAATTTCTCATTGCTTAAGTGTGCTGATTCATTGTGAAGCTCAACTGATGAAGTTCAAAATTGCCTGCTTGTGACTTTTTTTTGTGTCTCAGGTACATTGGCCAACATGATGGTATATCATGCAGGAGGCAACTTCTCAAGGCAGAAAATGCTGCTAATAAAGAGGCACTTTCACCATTTCCCTCTTCATTATCACCATTTTCACCAACAAAAAGTCCCTCAAATTCACCTACAGCATCAGCTCCATTATCATATTATTCAACATCACCATCTTCCTCCAATAATGCTTTCACTCCCTCACCCTCACCTTCTATGGTGTCACCAACTCCTGATTTATCACTTCCATCAAAACCGCCTACCATTGTGTCCACATCACCAAAGTCCAATTGGGTTTCACCACCTTCCCCTCTTCACTTCCAAACCAAGGGAGTACAAACTGTTCTAACTTAATAAACCGTTTTATGATAATGTGGTCTGTTGGATGTTTCTCCTTATTGATTTTGGTGTCTGCCACTGTTTTTGCTTGCTTCCAAAGTAGAAAAGTTATGACTGCTAAACCTTGGACCACAGGGTTGAGTGGCCAGCTGCAGAAAGCTCTTGCAACAGGTATTTTGTGCTTCTTACGAGTCTATTTCGACCGATAAATGAATCATCTTACTTGAAAATTTCACATGACTTGATTATGTATTGATTTTCACAATTGATCAGGAAGGTGGACCCCAGTCTAGGTCCACAAAAAATCTAATCAATAGTGAAATCAATGCATGCCTAAATCATGTGAATTTTCACAGGAGAATCTATTACCATCCGGATCATATTCACATTATTACTTCATTGAGAAGATTAGCTATAGGTTTCAACCACCAAAATGCATATTTCTTGGCCTTCCACCCTTCATGTGTATTTCTTTTCTTTATATGGAATTTGGTTACACTGAGCATGTGTGATCTACGGGTGCCAATTCTCAAAAGAGCAGAAGTAGAAGCCGCCTGTGAAGATTTCAGCAACATTATTGGTTCTCTGCCAGATGGAACTGTGTATAAGGGGACTCTCTCCAGTGGTGTTGAGATTGCTGTAGCTTCATCTGCAGTGACCACATTTCAAAACTGGTCAAAAAGCATGGAAGCTCAATTCCGGAAGAAGGTATATGTTGACAAACAAATGTAGCAAATGCGCCACATTTATTATCATCATGGTCTAATTCTTACCTTCCCATCATTTCAGATAGCGACACTATCAAGAGTGAACCACAAGAATTTCCTCAATCTTATTGGTTACTGTGAAGATAATGATCCATTCACAAGAATGATGGTTTTTGAGTATGCTCCAAATGGAACACCATCTTCACAGTAAGTGACATTTTGTTCAGATTTTACTCACATACACAAGCTATCCTTTAATATTTGTAGGCTTATAGCAACCTAACTCCTTCACCAAGCAGTAAGGAGGGCTTTTACTTTGTAGCATAAACTTCTTGATCAGCTCCTTTGACATCATTTAAGTTCATTGAGAGGTTGGATCCTCTAATGTGAAAATTTCACATGATCTTATCATATGTGATTTCTCACCATCAATTTAAAAGGTGGGACCCAAACATGACATATAACAAAAAGAATTACTAGTAAGAGATCACACTTGACTATGTCATGTGAAAATTTAACATGAGAGATTCATTCCTGCTGTTTGAACCATGAAGGTGTTGTATTGATTTTATTCTTGCACATGATGCAGTTAGAGAAGCAGAAGAACTGGAGTGGGGAAAGAGAGTGAGGATAGCTTTGGGAATAGCCTATTGCCTTGAGCATATGCATGAGTTGAACCCACCCATTGTCCACAGAAACCTGCAATCTTCCTCTATACACCTGACAGAAGATTATGCTGCTAAAATATCAGATCTTAGTTTCTGGAATGACATGGTTGCTAAGGGAAAAGGGTCTGCAACAACACAGCTCTTGAAAGCACCATCTGCACATACAAAGGACAATGTTTATAGCTTTGGAATAATACTGTTTGAGTTGGTAACAGGGAGACTTCCCTATGTGCTGGCAGATTGGGCAGCTGAATATGTAAGGAGGGGGAAACCTTTGAGAGATGTGGTACATCCAAGCCTGAATTATTTGCAAGAAGATAAGATTGAGAATGGTCTGAAGTGATAAAAAATTGCGTGCATCCTGATGCAGAAAAAAGGCGAACTATGAGAGAGGTTACAGCTAGGCTTAAGGAAATCACTGCAAATAGGTCCTGATGAAGCAAATCCAAAATCATCACCTCTTTGGTGGGCAGAACTGGAAATCATGTCCATAGATTCAAGTTGAGACATTAAAAATGGAGTGATAATCTGTGCAATTCCTCTAAAAATTTTCAAATATCTTGTACCTTTGTATTGATGTTGTTTTAAACTGTTCTTTTAAGGCTAACAGAAACACCATATGTGGGGAAGATATGACCTTTGTCTTACTTTCAGACCATTTGATCATAAAGGCTCTGATACCATGTTAGAAATGGTTTCATGACACTAGAGGAATTTTTCAGTAAATGTTTTTGAAGGATAGAGATTGCTTCTTTAATACCCTTTCTTTTTGTATCTTTTTTTGTAAAATGGCTGGAGGTTGTTGGGAGGCTTGCGTTGTATTTATCTGCAATGAGAAGGAAATAGGTTGATCATTTTGTCATGTGCAGAGGGATAACAAACGTTACATTTTTTAAATGCTGGACTTGGAAAATATTCACTATCTCTAAACGATCTAAATGTTATTTTGTCACTTCTCTCACTTCCATATCAGGAAGCCTTACTTCAGCAAAGCTTGAGAAAGGAATGCAGAGAGAAAATAAATAAAAAAGAAAGCATTCTCATATCCTTTTTACAGTGTATTGTAAATTTATGTAACTTAATGGCTATGACACTAGTATCATTGAATAACATTGCCTGAAGTATTGTCAGTAGAAACAAAAATAAAACCAAAAACAGCAAAATGAGAAGAGGGTCATTCAAAGGAATCTCACCATTGGTGCTTGATAGACACGTAGGCGTCTGTTTGCAAGCTCTACCTTTTTCTTTTTGTAGTATAATAGCAACATCTACTTTAGTACTTTCTCCTTACTCTGATTATTATATTGGTTAGAGATGGGAACATATTTAAGAAGTAAAAGCATTTTGTCAAAAACAGAACTATACGTTGTCTGAATAAGAGCATGAGCCTCTATAAATTATAAAACCTGTCACTGTACAAGAATATGTATACAGTGTGAGACAAATTCTATGCATATGGCTCACAAGAATCCATATCATATATCAACGGAGTTACTACTGTAAACATCTTCTGATGTTCATCTGAATCATGGTCCTATTTGACCATGTAAAACACGACTCAAATCTTTTTTGTCTATCTTTTTCTCAAAACACCATCCAAGTATCGCTTCTTATGTTTTGTCATTGTTTCAATCGTTGCAGAATCTATGCCCTTCCCTTCTGTCATAACCAAGAATAGTTCTTGATGGCTGTGACATTTCTGATGGAAAATGTCAGCCATCTGGATTACCACAGCAATATCCTAACCAAGATCTCCACTCTTTCTAGCACCATGAGGCACGTGTGTTTAAGATTGAAAGTGCAGTTTCTGTGCCCTTTGATACAGATCGAGCGTGTTGGTATGATTAGGATCTAAGCAAAGAGCTGCCTGGCAATCTTGAAGAGCAGAGGATAAATCCCCCATTGACTCATAAAATGCTGCTCGCAGATGAAGCATTTGCATGTCAGGTTTGAAACTTATGGCCTTGGTGAGCTCTGCTACAGCTTCAGTTTCTTTTTGCTCATCCATCATCACTGGTTATATACAACATTGTACGTAAGTTAAAAAAGGAAAGAAAAAAAAAATCCCTTATTTAAGAGATGAATGTGTCTCTAGAATGATCACAAAAGTTAAGTTTTGAAGTGCAGGTCAAATGTGAAAAGTTTAGATCCTTGCATAAAATCAATTATCCTCTTTCATTTTGTTCTTTTTTTCTTTGGTAGCAAACTATGTCTTTTAAAAACTGATCTTGAGTTGGAAATGTAAATTGGTAGGAGAGAATAAAGTTTGTCCTTATTATATTTACCAACCTTTTTGTTCTTCTGCATGCTACAGACATCCCGGATACTGCATATTGAGCTACCCACTAAATAATACAAAGTGACCAAAAACTTTATGCTACAAATTGAGGCATTATAAATGAAAAGTAATAATTTTGGATTAAGGAAGCTACAACCAAGTAAGTAGGGTTTGTTTGGTTTCAGAAAATAGTTTTCAATTTTTATTTTCTATTTGTCAGCATGATTTTATGAAGAAAATAGTAAAAATTGAAAATGAAAACTAAAAACCAGATTTTGAATTTTCATTGTTTTTTCACAAAATCCTGAAAAACAAAAAACTAAATGAAAACTGAAAATTGTGTTTTTGAAACCAAATGCTCCGTATGGGGTGAAGCTACTTGAGTTAATTCAAGCATATGAGTAAGTTTCATGATGATGAGAAACTAGTGTCCTTTGAAATGATCATCATAGACAAAGTGTCTAACAGAACAACTTGCTTGTGGTGTTTCACCAGTCTTACTGCCTAGTGTATAAAAATTTATTTCAAATAAAACATACTTAAAAAATAAATTCATACCATAAAATTATCAAACACTAAGACAAAGTTCAACCATGAAGCAACATAAAAAATGCATGGGCATTCAAATTTTACCATTGGTAATGATACTCTAGGCCTAAAGAGTTTTGCTAAGGCTCTCATATGATCATGACATATTCAAAGATTAAGGACAACCAAAACCATGACAATTGATGAAATTATTGTTCTTTCAGAATAAAAATCCAATCCATTTATTAATTGATTTAAATGCAGATTCACAAATTGTTGTTTAAAGTATAAATCAAACTGCAGATCGAACTCAGTCACATATTTCTGGGCTTGATTATGTCTTCAAATACAATATGCAAGGAGTGTTTTGGTTGTCTGTAACAGAAGTACTAGACTTAAGAACTGCTATGGAAACTGACTGCAGATAAATATATCAAGATCAAGAGTGCAAGACCAAATGGCAGATGCGAAAGACTCAGAACGAAATGATAAGGGAAGTACCTGCTGCCCTGTATCTATATGGATATGTCCTTAAAGGATCCAGTTGTGTTGCTACATCAAGATCAACCTTTGCCATCTCACGGTCACAGTATTCAGATCGTTTCTCATATGCTGAGGCATTGCTATCTGCCTTCTCAATTAGCTTGGTCATCTCATCATATGCAGCTTTTCGTTGATTTTTCTGATGATATACACGTGCTAGACCTTGATGAGCTCTTGTGTGCCTAATTGCCAGGGCATTCTTGTAGCATGCTTTCGCAAGATCAAGCTTACCACAATCCACATAAATGCTTCCTAAGTTATTAAGTGCCTGCAGAAAATATTGCAGCACACAATCAAATGACAGCAGCACACAAACTAAGATCATCAATAGGGATAGTCACAAAGGTCACTAACTTGTCCTTTCCTAAGACCATCTGAAGGACATTTAAGTGCTGATTCCAGAAGTTGGATAACATAAGAAGAAGATTCAGGATCAAGATTTGCATCTGCCAGCACATATGCTTTGAGAAAAAAGGCTTCAAATGATCTTTGAATTGTAATGGACCTATCAGCCCTTGCCAGAGCTTCATCCCGGTAGCCGGTATCATACAGAATCCATCCTTCATAAATTAACCTTTCTTGCATTGAACTAGAATGGTTTCTGGCCATCCTCAAACTGCGCATCGCAGCCTTTTGACAGTTCAACCTACAAAATTCAAGTATGTGAGGAATTCTCCTAAAATTGTATCTACTATTTAGTAACTGAATCGAATGCAGAAAATAGCAACATTGTGCAGACAGACCAGGAAGCATTGATACACTCAAAATCAAGATACCAGCTAGAACATTCTGGATACTACATCTTGTAACAAGCTTATCACTTTATCAGACACTAATCAAGGCATAAGGATCCAGTACAACAATGTACATTTACAATGAAAATCATAACAATTGAAAGTTGAAGAAAAGAGATACCTACAGGTTGGCTTCACAAATACTTACCTCAAAAGCAGTAGAGACTGACGAAACTCTAGCAGGCTCTTTCCAGGCTCATTCTCAATCATCTGATGTATAATAGCCAAAGAACCAACATCATCTACAGAAGACCATTGTTCGTATAGTTGCATCCAGCATTCAGCCTGACTCTTTTGCTGCACCCCATGGCTAAGGAGGTGAAGCAAATATTCCCTGTGATCCTTCCATGTAAGGTCATGTAACTTGGTTCTAAAGTTAGCATTGCTCGAATATCTCTCATGGCGCTGTCATAATCTTGAAGCACAATAAACAACCAAGCTCGCAATTCTAGGCAATGGGGGAGAGCTTAAATCCAATAATTTTATCAAGCTCCAAAATTCCAGCCTTTATCTGCTTCTCCTCCACCTTTGCCAAAGCTCTATACTTATAAGGAAATGAAAGGGAGGGATCCAATTCAGTTGCAACATCCAAATCAAAACTCTTTTCCCTTCCCATGTTGTAAAGAGCGCGCTCCTGATACATCCACCCAGCAGGTTTGTGCTCAAATATGAGAGAACTAATTAACTTATAGGCCGAATATGGTTGACCCTGCTTGTGCTTTGTTCTGGCTAAACCAGCCACAGAATACACATGACCTGCATCAACTGCAGCCTCAAAACAATGCTGTGCATGCTTATATTCTTTCCTCTCAAGCAGCACACACCCCAATTGATGGTAGGCAAGGGCCTTCTGCCATCTTTCCACAGAACACTCCCCCAATCTTTGCAGCAGCAACATTGTTGTTTTAGATACCATGCTTTCCTCCATAGCTACCTGGCTCAGGAAATAGTACAATAAAAAAGAATCATACCCCACCATAGCCAACCTTTCTTTTGCCTCAGAACTACAGAAGATTTTCACCACCTTTGAATTATGCAAAGAATTTGGCAGCTCCCTAAGCAACACTTGTAAGCATGAGGCTACCAGGAGGGGTGTCTCTCTTCCAATCCATAGTCAATAAGTATCAATGCATCTTCAACATTCCCAACAGTTGAAGCCAAATGGGAATCACAAGCAGATTTCATCTCCTCACAACAAAACCTATTGGCAAAGGAGAGAAGCTCCAAAACAGTCATGGGAAAGAAAATATCCAATCTTTTAGCCCTGCTATACAACTCCACTGCCTTCATTCCCTTAGGGCAAATCCCACTGTTGGTGAAATCAATCTTCCTCAATTTGGACTCAGCAAAGCCACCATATAGCATGGCCTTAAAAGGGTCAGATAGTGCTGCAATTCTCCACCTAACACAACCAATTTCCTCATCTCCAATGCAGAAAGAAACATCTCTTTCCTCATCTGGCAAACACACACTTTCATTGCTTGTTCCCTCTATTGACTCTTGTGGACACTGGCACCTATCATTGATTGAAAAGGGACTAAACCCATGAACCAAATTCAACTTTGGACACTCAAGGATGCAACCACCACAGTCCATTGAAGACACACCCTCAAGCTCATCCTCCCTCCTTTCAAACCTCAACCATGATGACAGCACAACCTTGGAGAGAACATCCTCAGCGTTCTGGCGCGCTGTCCTGAGAAACCTTCTTAGAAGCTTCTGGTCACCAAGGCTGCGCAAAAGTGAATACTGTTCCACACAGAGTGAAGCTCTTTGGGACTGAGAGCAACATTCTAGCCTCTGATAGAGTTCTGCTAAGGTCTCAACAAGATTGATGGGTTTAAGGTAAGGTTCTATGGAAGGTTCTAGTGTGTCAGTGGATGGTAACTGAAGAGGGACAACAAGGTTTGCAGTTGCTAAGGTTTTCTTGTTTCTTGGTTTGTGCTTTGACACAAAAGATATGACCCCAGAAGAGGCTTGGCTTCTTCTTCTACTGCAACTATTGGATTCTGAGGAATTGTTGAGGGCATGAACTTGTGTGCTCTTGAAGCGTTCAGTTAGCTTCAAGCCACGCATTTTTTTTCTTGTTTTTTTTTTTTCACTTTGTCTTCAACCCTTTGTGATAGAGAGGTGAACTTTGAAACCCCATAAAAGGGTGTGTGTGCTGGGGTGTATGTGCCTTTGAGGAAAAGGAGAGGAAAAGAAGCTCCTTTTCCTCAAAAACCAATTAAAGAGAGAGATAAGAAGAGGTTGAATTTGCAGGTTTTAGTTTAGGCCATCTCAAAACAGTGAAGCTTCTAGCAGGAAAAAAAAGGATTTTTCATTTGGTACTAATGTTTTTGTTTGCTTACACAGATGGTGGTGGGGTGATGGAGACCATTGGCCTAAGGTGAACTTGGCAAATGCTATCTTCTTTTCTTTGCCTCAAAAAGTGGTGTTGAATTCAAGGTTTTATATCATTTGTGTTTTGAGGATTGAAGATTTGGCCTCCACACACACACAATGAGAGGTTGGAGTCATTGAGGCAAAACCAAAGAATCTTTTTCTCTTTCAACTGATGGGGTGGCTGTGCCCAGATGGTGCCACTAACAACAACTCCATTTGTGTGGATTCACGGCTACGAAAAATGGATTTTTCAAAATAGTCGAGGATACCACAATTAGATATCCATTGCATTAGATAAGTTTAGATATTCTTAATTATATTTTACGTTCTTAATTTGATTTATATTGTATTTTTGAATAGTGCTCCAATCGTACCATATACTCTTATTAATACCCGTACAACATAGCTTCACAAAGAGAAAAGAGAAATGGGTGGGGGTCCAGCAAATATAGAACCACTCCAATGAAGCTTGGTTTGGTCAACTGGTTCCATGATCAGGTTCTTTTCTTTCGGTTAAGCTAACCTTGTAATTTACCTTATTATTATTATTATTTTGGATTCATTAAACCGAAAACTTAGGATTTCAGATGGAATTGTATGCCAAGTAAAGGTGCATAAGGTGGAGTGAGTTGTGTAACCAATGCAATTATTTCATGGTTAAGCTGTCTCATCAACACCAAACAGGTCATCACAATTTAAAATATCTGTGCTCTCCTTCTCCGCTTCCCGAAATGGCTTTTAAATTCAACCAGATGATATTCTCCCACCGGTTTTTCCTTCACCATTTTCATACTTAGTTTAATCATTTATAAATCCAACATGTACTAGATTAATTACAAATTTACATCTAATTATATTTTTAGATAGAGTTTTTATTTGTTGTGATTTGTGAAACTCTACCAATTTAGCAAAAATAGTTAGATCATATCCACTACTTAAAAAGTTGTGCAAATGTGATGATTTGCTTAAATATCACATAATTAATCATAATATCAATTAAACTCTTAATCATAATATTCAATATCACATTAATCACATTATACATGTGACTTATTAATTATAATACGGATTTATGATTAATCATATATGAAGATTGGTGTGATGATAATTAAATATTTTTGGATTATAGAAACAATAAATAGAGCAAATTTTAATACTTCCTTTATTTGAAATAATAAGTGGTAAGATTATAATAGCTACAAACTAATTAACCATGATACAATAATAACCGACCACTGTATTAATTAGATCATAACCTGTGATTGATCACGAACTCATTCATGCCTAATTCCGGGTATGAAACAAGCTTAAAAAATTAGGGCCCATTCAACATGCTGATAGGATAAGGTATGATAATATAAGATTTGATAGGATAAATCCAATAGTGTAATGTCTAATAAACTTTTAATAATATATAACATTTGGTATGATATTGTACAAAATATTATATTTTATATTATATAATATTATCATTTATTTACACGTAACTCTAATTATATATAAATATTAAATAAAAATAAAATAATGATTTTTTGTTAATGATTCAAATTTATTAAAATTTATAATATTATCTATTTAAAAATAAGTCTAGCTATAAATAAATATTAAATGATTATTAAATTAATATTTTTTAGTATTTTTTATCATAATTATTTAACGTTTAATTTACTAATAAATATTAAATTAATTTTTTTAATTTTTAATCCTTACTTTAATATATCACATATTATTTATTTATATATTTTAATAGTAGTAAAATATAGTTTATTTTTATGTCAAATAAAATTTATTATTTATTTAAAATATTGGTTAAAATATTTAATTTTATTATTTTATATTAATTATGTTATTTTAATAATTATTTTATTTACTATATTTTTTAATTAAATAAGTAAAATAAACCTTATACATCAAAAGCTTATCAGGCTTTATCATCTTTCTCTAAGCATGATTGAATTATTCATCATTTTAATGTATAAAGGAGGTTTGATTGATTAACTTAAATAATATGTTGCTTGCACCAAAAAATATATAAAATCATTGTATTAACTTATTTTATCATACCTTATACAATGTGCCAAATGAGATTTAGTGTGATATACGGTACCATAATTTTCCATTAATATTATCCTACTTTTTGTTATTTCCTCCGGCAAGAACTTTTTTAATTATTCTTACTATACATACACATACAGCAAAAGCAATTCACAACTTTTCTTTTAGACATGATTGAATTATTCATCATTTTAATGTACAAGGGAGGTTTGATGGATTAGTTTAAACAATATATTGCTCGCACAAAAAATATATAAAATTATTGTATTAACTTATTTATCATGCTTATACAATATGTCAAATGAGACTTAATGTGATATACGATACCATTATTTTTCATTAATATTATCCTACTTTTTGTTATTTCCTCCAGCAAGAACTTTTCTGATTATTCTTACTATGCATACACATACAGCAAAAGCAATTCACAACTTTTCTTCTAGTGGCGATCACTGAATTTGTGCATATTGGTTGAATGTCCAAATCATTAATGGCTCGTTTCTACATTTTTCTTCTTTTTTTTTTATTATTTTGGGAGTGGGAAAAGGCATCAGATAACATAGGAATGGCATTTACCTTCTATACACTCAATGTGACTTTATATTATATGCCGATTGCCAAGTATATGGTCAAATTAAGCTTGAATATCATATAATAATATATGCAAAAATTATTAAAAACAGTCCACGACGTCTCCAGAGCACGTGAATTTGCGTGGATATGCTTGACCACATCTAATAAAGTGCCCAAAACAATCAAATATCAATCAACAAATGAGCCAATGAATAGTGATCATGACCTAATTATTGAAGAGAGCCAAAGAAATTAGATCTGGCAACAACTTTCCGTAACTTCTTTTATGCCTCAGAACTCATAGCATAATGGACCATACGTGGTGGCTCTTGTACAATAAGAAATAATTGGATTTATATGCAAAAGAATAATGTCTGCACATAAGCACTAGTTGGAGTACATGTTAAAAGGAACAAAAGGCAACCAAGAATATATACCCGTCTCCATGTTTATCAATATTGATTTATTGTGAGTGTGCTGGCAGTAAATCTTAAACGTTGAAATATGCATGAATACTCAATATTAAAATATAATATCATGTGATTTTTTCAAGTGATCACATAATCATTAATTATTATTTCCTCCATCCTTGAATAATTATCCATTTTAAAAATTTTATTTATCTATAAAAAATTATCCATTTAAAAAATTTAAGTAGTATTAATTATTTATTTTTAACAGCATCCCTAGTAAATATTATTGAAGGAGGAGATATAGTGAAAGAAGGGAGAAAATGTTAGAATATTAAAAAGAAATAAGGACAATTTAGTAAATTATTTTAAACTTTTTTAATATTTTTCAATCATTTTCTTAATTACAATGCATTTATAGTTGAACAATTATTCAAGAACCAATGAAATATTATTAATTAAATTTTAATCATAACCATCTATATATAATTATACGATCAAAATTTATTCCTCGCACTCTTATAATAAATGATCTATGCATGGTTATATATACCACTCATCTATATATGCCCATCACCATCTCAAGACAGCAACATTGACTAGAAAAAACTGAAAGAGGATCACGTCCCTACGTCCATGTGACACCACTGAAGCATGCACTCTTATACAACTTGTGAGAAATGATTGAAGTATCTTTTAAACAAAGAAAGAAAGAAAGAAAGAAGAACAATTCATCAAATCTATGCTAGAATATGTCGATACTTGATATTGATTGTACCTGCCTTTGATTTGATATATAAGGCAGAAAACTTGTGGCAACTAGCACCAATATTTATCTGAAGTGTGCCTGAATCAATCCTCCATGTAATGGCACATTCATTTTTGGCATCGTAACTTAGTAATTTCAAGAAAATGTGTCCATGATGAGTAGATAAAAGAAGTATATATATCGTACGGTTTCTAATTTCTAATCCGAAATCTGCTTTTCTATTCAATTAAATGCTGTTACTATTGATATTTTAAAAATAAATAAAATCGACTGTGAAGATGAAAGGAAAATGTTAATGAATCATATTTTTTTTCAAAATCTATTTGTCCAAATGATGTGATATGTATATATTAGCTCTTAAATTATTAAATTGGTCATATTATTTTTATTTTATTTAATAATTATTCTTTTTTAAAAGAAAATTAATAACTTTTATGGAAGTGTAAGATATAAAGTGATGCATGTAAATGTCTGGATAGTTTTAAAATCCATATCATAAATTGAAAAGGGCTAGCATGACATTAATGTGATAATAATGTTGCTCAAGGTAACAAATGCTCACTGTGCCGGACAAATTCTGCACTGGACAGGAGCTGCCGAAATTTAAAGAATATTAATCACTAAGAAACGACTATCTATGATCTATTTTTATTATTGTTTTTTTCAGTGGTCAAACTATCCATCCACATTAACACCAAGGTGCGTCTTACCCAAAAAATTCAACAGCATACTACATCGCAATCGTGTGATTTAATGGTTGAAGGCATCTATATAATGAAGGTACTATGATCTACATATGATGAACACAAGAAGCAGAGGAATGATATAATCATCACTAAATTTATATCAAGTTAAATGATAAAATTAGCATATGTATATGTCATGGGATATACAGGGGTAATTTGGACAAGCAAAAAAAAAGAAAAAGGATAAAAAAAAAAAAGCAATGTTCTTTCAACTTGTTCACTCTCTCTTTCTCTCACCCATCAAAATTTTCATTTTCTCTCTTTATCACGTTTCTTCTCTAGTTCTTCATCGTTAGGAGAAAAAAAAAAGGAAGGAGAATCAAGATCTATTGGTAGCACACAAAACTTATCCTCGCGCATGAAGGCTTAGCTCATTTCATTTGATTTTTCATTTGATTTTTCATATGTTTGTGGTTTATGTCCTAAAACATAAATGATTATTTTTTTTCAGTTTTTAGCAACAAAACGAATTGAGAATGACTCAACTCAAGTTTCAACAACCTGTTTAGTATGTGTCCTCAATTGGTTTACCAACATTTTACTCCTTGGTTTCAACTTTTCGTGCAATGGTTTACAACTTTTTACATATTGGTTTACAACTTTTCATAACACGTATTTATAATTTTTCAACTCCAATTTTCAACAACCTGTTTAGTATGTGTCCTCAATTGGTTTACAATATTTTACTACTGGTTTACAATTTATTGTGCAATAGTTTATAACTTTTTGCATCCTGGTTTATAACTTTATAACTTTTCGTAACACGCATTTACAATTTTTCAACTCCAGTTTTCAACAATAACAGCAAATTTTAGCTTCTAGAGTCATTTTCAATTCGTTTTGTTGCTGAAAAAACTAGAAAAAAAATAATCATCCATATCTTAGGACATAAACCACAAACATATGAAAAATCAAATGGAATTAGCTAAGCCTTCATGCGTGAGAATAAGTTTTGTGTGCTTCCTCCTATGAACAATGAAGAACTAGTGAGAAAAACGTCATAAAGAAAAAAAAATGAAAATTTTGGTAGGTGAGGGAGAGAGCAGGGTTGAAGGAACGTTGCTTGTTCTTTTTTGTTTATCCTTTTTCTTTTCTTTGCTTGCCCAAATTACCCTTCGTATCTCATGATATATACATATGTTAATTTTATCGTTTAACTTGGTGTAAATGTATGGTGTAAATTTTATAACATATTGCTACTGATTTACAACTTTTTATGCAATGATTTACAACAGTTTGTATACCTGGTTTATAACTTTTCGTAACACATATTTATAATTTTTCAACTCCATTGGATTAATTCTCCAGTGCGAACCAAACCAGGCGAACTGAGAGTGAGCCATACCCGTGCGGCAAGGGTGAATGTGAGTAACCTGGGCGTGACACACACATGCCTCCAAGGAAATTTAGAATTTTCTAAAAAACATCAAGTGTGGGGTTCAAACCCCTTCCTTGTTGGAAGGAAAAAGGAGAACATCACTTTCTATCACTAGGCTAGCCAACTTTTAGTGTTATGTTTCATTTTTTTTAATATATAACATATATTTTATTACATTAAATTATTTTTTATATATTAATTTAATTATATCCATTTCAACCGGTGACTCAGGTTGAATTAGTGTCCTAGTGCCTTAGCCAAGTCAATCACTGGTTCGGTTCTGAAAACTATGATTTAATTTTCCTGCAAACTTTTATGTTCTTGAAATGTAGGATGTTGGATGAACTCTAGTTGCCCCCAAAAGTTCTCCTAGCTTTGTACATGAATTTCCAAGTGATTTTAAGTGATTCCATTCAATTTTCATTGATTAAATCCTTTCGATAAGTGTGTTCTTCGCATTCCTAGCCTCATTCTTAAGTTCAATGGTTGTTGGGGCTTTCATAGTTTAGTTTTCTCTTCCTAAATACTTCCAAATCATTTCTAATAGTATTCCAATGATTATTTGACAGTTGAAAACATCGTTCAGAGTTCCTAGGATCACATAGGTAGTGGTTAGGCACCTTAGCAACGAACAGTGAGTAGGTAGTTGTTTATGGCTATATTTTAGCCATTAAAAGTATGTTAGAAAATTATTAGTATCATGTTATCATAAAAATCATATTTTGCAAAATTCAAGGGGCCATTGTTTGTTGCATGTTTGTCAAAAAGTGTCATCAGTTAAAGTTATATTATATTTTAGAAGTGTGTAATTTTATCTGGCATGATATGAATCTTTTTAGAAAATTAATAAATTGACAGTTATCATGGTTTCACAACTAAAAATATTATTCAATTATCATATACGAATAGCATGCAAGACATTATAGGATATCTTATACAAATTTTAGAAAATATTATTACTTTCCATTTAGCATAATATGACCCAACTAGTTACTATAAAACGTTAACAAGATAAAATAATTTATAACTACTTAATAGTCACCACATAAATAGTAGTAAGAATAGTAACAATAGTTATAATGCTATGCAAATTTTAATTATAAATAGAGACCAAGTCTAATATTAAAACTTAGTTAAGCTAGCACAATGTTTAGTTAAAATTAAGTATTAATATTTAGCATAAAAAAATTAGTCGGTTGATGGATATTAGTTAATAGCTAAGTTAAACAAATAGAGTAATACGTACTTATTATTTGTTATATGAGTATTAGCTAGAATAATAAGAATGATCTAAGTAATATTTAAAATTTTAATTAATAATTATTCATGATAGAACTCAATTGAGCACCATAATTTAGCTAGACGCTAGTGTAGTCCCCTAATTAAATTATTAATTAATTAGGTATTATTATAAGGTAACATGATACGACGCAATCAATTAATAGAAATTAACTAATAGCTATTATAGCTTTTACGATTAAATTATAAACTAATTATCAAGGAAGATAAAACCAAAGGACATCAAACTAGACAAATCACTGGTTCAAAGGTTCAATGGTCCAGCAGATCTGACTGGGATTCAACGGTATACAAAAAATACTAATTATATATAATATAAATTATTAAATAATTTAAATGAATAATAAATATCTATTAGTTATTATTTTTTATTCCAACAATTAATTAATTTTTTATTTAGTGTGAGCAATTAATTAACTTTTAAACATAACTCAAGTAATTTTTCCTACATTAGTTTTTGTTTTAGGCTTGTCATTTAATGTGTTGGTTTTCCCATGATCTATTAACATGAAAATATGGGCTAAGATGGTTTAGTGGCCAATAACCCATGACCCATCTAAAGGAAAAACCTAGTCCTAAACACTAAAAGAAGTGCAGCCACAACACACACTCCCCTTGCACTAAAAGACTACTTGAGTTAAAGGCTATGCTCCTGATACAATAGCTGTCACTAGAAAAGTCAAAAGAGCTATCCTAAAAGCATGGGATTACTCCTTCATCCCTTATCTTGCACCATGTTCACAATCTTCTCTCTAGTAAACTTTTTCTTCTAATTTCGTGTTTGCTGTTCTTGCGAAGCGGAAGCTCAGTGTTTGATGTGCTTGTGGAGCAGAAGTGCGATGCACGTGAAGAAGCTAGCAGAGGGAGGCGTTGCGCGAAGCATTTAGCGAGCGAGCGTGGAGCCAAGCGGAGACGGCGCGAGGGGCGGAGTAGTTCTCTGGAGAAGAAGAAGATCTTATGAGAGCTTCAAGCAAGTAGAGGCTTTTTTTTCAAGTCAAATACCCAAATTGGGAACCTTAGAAAACCAAACCAATCCACTGATTTTTTCGATTTTGACCTTTTTTATTGGTTCTTGATTCTCAGTCCATTCGATTTCAGGTGCTCAAGGGACCGACAGGCGCGGTATACGGTTAACTGGTTCTAATAAAATCAAGTCTGGTTTTCTCTTCTATGCTAAATTATTAAGGTATAAGAAGTGTTCAATATAATAATATTAGTTTCAGTATTATGGGTCTTATTTAATTATTATCAGTTTCTAAGATTAATTTATTTATATTATATGAGAAAACCTAACCTTTTAGCATCAATAAAATAAATAAATAATAATTAAAGGTTCGCAATTAAATTGTTCTTGCGTTGTTGTTATTATTAGTAAACCCCTAACTAAGTCCCTGAAAATTTTCGCATCGGCCAAGTTAGCCTGAACAAATGGAAAGTTTAACCTAGTCCTTGACAATGTCAATTTTCGGACACCAACAAGTCCCCAGACAAACCGTGACTGTGGTGTAGACAAGGCATTTTCTCATGGCAAGGTTGCCTTCTCCATTGCTCTCTTCTTGATTCTGAAAGCCTAAAGCCCTAAACTCAAAGTCTATTACCTTTATCTCTTCTCCATCTTCTTCCCCAACGTTGTTGCCAATCACTGCCACCACCCATCACCACTCTTGCCCCCAACCTTGTTAGCTGGTTTAGATCTTCTTCCTCCATTCTTAGATCACAAATCACATACTCCGTACATATACCAATAGTAAGCTAGTGAACACATTCATATCATTTCCCTTCCATAATCAAAAACTTAAACCACGACCAAAAGAGAGTAGAAATAAACTATCAATGGCCCCATTCCAATAGATCATCCAAAGCTAAAAAAAAAAGCATAAAAATGTAGCCTCATTTGAGTCATCCACAACACCACAACCAAACCTTTTCCAACCACAAAATCACAGCAAATCATCAAAAAACTAAATCCACCCTAACCCATCAAATGAAATAGCCAGCAAAATATAACAAAAACTGAACTACACTAATAGAATCCAGTCAAATCCCTTGAAACCTTGCAAAAGATGAGGAAGTCAGAACCAGAAATAAAAAATGAAAGATGAGGTAAGGGAAGGAGGTTGCGACTTTGCTGCCAACATCTGATTGAAGCTCCAAACCCAACCACCCCCAAGATCCATTTTTTTTTTCCCTTTGGTTCATAGCTTCTCTTCTTTTCTTCTTTGGTCCTAACCCAACAACACTTCTTATTTGCTTCCATGGCTATTCAATTGTGGAATCCTAATCCCCTGCTACTAAAGAGGTAACAAAGCCAAAAATTTAACTTCTTGGTTATGGTGTTCCATGGCATTAACAAGAACGGGAGATTAAAGAATGAAGGGAAAGGAAATGACATAGCAGGGAAGACAAAATAAACTAAGGGCAGAAGAGCCATTATAACTCCATCAGTTTCGTCTAGGGACTTATTGGTGTTCAAAAATTGACATTATCAGGGACTAGGTTGACACTTTACATTTGTTGGGGACTAACTTGATTGACATGAAAATTGTTAGGGACCAAGTTCAGGGTTTTCTCTTATTATTATTATTATTATTATTAATGGATTTGTAGACAGTGTAATATGAACAGTTTCTATGACATAATATTTAATATTTAAATTGTTATCACGTAAACAACAAACAAAACACTAAGAATAAGATTTAGTGTTTTGAATTTATTGCCTATTCAATTGAATTATGTATGTTTGAGATTAGTCTAGTAGAGTTGATGTATAAATTTTGTTTTATGCTATTAATTTAATTACTAAGCATTTTAAGACACTATACTAATTAGACATGCACTCCAGTTGCAAGAGAGTTATTGTTTTAATTGTTAGCATGCAAAAAATAGACAAATCCATAGAAATAATTTTAGTGTTGTTTGATTTTGTTCTTTATTCAATTAGGCTATGCATGATGAGATTTCTTAAACCAGAGTTACGTTTTATGTCTGGAAAGTCATTAACCTTGGTATGCCCAATTGCCAAGGAGTTAACATTGGCATATCTAGCTACCATGGAGGCAATATGCCAATGGCAGGAGGCATGCTTTTACGATTCATATATACCAAAGAATATAGGCCCTATGGGAATAATCTCATAAATATATGTTCATGACACAAGTGAATATTTATTGAACACGAATTCAGTTTCAAGCTAATTTCCCTAAGTAGATTCTATCTAGGTAAGACAAGAATTATAAATGCATGTATGTAAACATTATTATTATATAATTACTTGCATGTCCATATTGTATGTATTATTATTATGTAGTTTCTTGTTGTCTCTTGTGAGCTATGGGTGACTATGCTACTCAGTTTTGATGAACTCACTCTTCCTTTTCCTCCCTCACAGTTATAGTCAGATTAGATTATCATTCAGACTTAGCTTTAAAAGCTTTACAACTATTCTAGTGGTGAGATTCACTTTGTAGTGAAGTTTTGATTAGGATCATGGTAGAATAGAATGTTCTAGTTGTTGTGCAGGATTCCAGACCATGCATTATTTATGATTATTTTATTTCAATTTATAGTTGTTTTACTAATTTATGAATGGCTCAAGTCTAGACGGATACTAGTTTGATATTCAGATTTTATGTCTTGGAAATATTTTAAATTTGATGAAATTATGTTTGAACTGATTTTGATATTGAACCAAGTTTTTGGAACAAAATTATATTTTATTATGCATGCTACGTATCATGTTACCAGAGGCTTTTGCAGGGACCCAAGTCAGTCATATGTCAATCATGTTCCCATATTGAGTCTTGACATAAGCCTAATTACACATCAATACTCATCAAAAACTCATACAATCCCCATGAAATACACAACTAACCCTAGATAATGAGAGGCCACTCATCCTTGGTCTCAATACAAACTTTATCTCAGGAAAATTTTGGTAATTTGGACAAGGGTTAAAATATGGGTGTTACATCCTCCATTTTGAATGTGCTATATGTCACAACACAACCTCTCATAGACTACCACCATAGTCACTGAAAAGACATATCTAACTTGAGTAAGAGCTTGGCTCAATTGAGCTCAACACATAGTGCTCAACACCAACAACTCGGCCTATGACCATACTCGGGGGCTATGTACTAGACTAGAAATATATGTTAGAAATCTTGCTTACCCTTGGAGAGCTCAGACAAAGGGCCCCCGGACCAACTACGTGGCATGGAATCCTCTTGAGGATTGTCCATTGATTTAGCCTATATCTCTTACATATTGGGCATAATTTCGACGAGATATCCTACAATCTTAAACAAGCTTAAATCCAGGACATGTCTCTCAATAGTAATAACTAATATGAAGCATATCTGCTACCTCCTAAATCTCGTAGAATCTCCTTATTTGAGAAAGATCATATCCTGATTTATCTCCAGGGGTAACATGAGCTATATAAGGAACTCAATACCCCTAGTATAACACAATCTCACTTTTTAACCACTCTATGTCTCATTTGTTTATTAACTTGAGCATTAGAGTATCTTTGGAGGTACCCTACCTTTGCTTGCATGGATGCTTGGAGAAGCTCACACCCTTACCTGAATTTCAGGTAAGAATAAATATTATGAATAATAAATCATTTTCTTTGATACATACACACACACACACACACACATATATATATATTATGCCTGTGTTTCTTGTGTCCCTCATGTTGTATCTCTGTCTTTGTTAATGTTTCTATTTCATAGGATAAATTCTTCCTTCATGTACATTTAACATGTTTGCATAGCTTGCATTTTCCCAATGTGGCCTAGAAAATTGGGTTGGGGAAAAGTGAAATAAGTTGTTTTGATTTTTCACTTTTAAGAAAAGTGTTTCACTTTTATACAAATTGATTATAATGACTTTTGTTTTTCTATCTCACATTTATATTTCCAAACTCATTTTTGTAACATCATTCCCAAACATAAATAAGTTCTTTAAAAAAAAAACTTCTTTTTAAAATTAAAACTTTTAGTTCCAATCACTTTAAAAGCAATTTTATTAAAATATAAATCAAATAGACCAATTATTCTTCCTCACCTTGTTTTTGGTCAATTGACTCTCTTTAGTTCATGCTCCATTATGATAATTAATTAAATATTTTCAACTTGGTTCTTCAATATACACTTACATATATCTTCAATTTAAACATTGGGAAAAAACAGCATATACACCCCCTTAGATTGTTGATGTGGCAAATATATATAATATTTTTCTTTTGGTTTTCCAAGGCAACACCTTTGGCCATGAAACCATTTTCATGCACATTGTCAAGAATCGAATTCATAACTAAATGCTTAAGGAGCTCAACTAGCAACTAACTATGCTAGGCCTTATGGTTAGTAAACAGATATAATATAAGTACATATCATAATTTCTTGCTATTATTTTTTCAAAATTTGATTATGTTATTTGATATTTCTAAAATACATATTAATTTATAAAAAAAAATAGATCAAATCCTAATAAAAACAACTAACAATTCTCTCTCTTTTTCTAACAAAAATTTGTTGGCATTGTTTGCACTTTTTGGACAATAATAATAATAAGTTACAGTTAACTTGAAATTAGAAGATACATAATGCTCAATGTTTCGCCGGTTGCCATATTGATTCAATTATTCAAAAATGAATGAATAATTATGTCATGACCCAACCTCAGGCTGTGACCAATGCTTAAGGAGTCCTCATTCCATAGCAAGCCTAATCAAAATCAAGCAAAGAAATGGACATAATCTCCCCTATTTATCGAACTTTCACCAAATTACAAAACCTATAAAAATCCACCTTACATAAATATTTAAACATCCCTAACACGACTAGAAAACTCTATACGTATATATAAAAAGAAAATGGGTTCTAGTTCAAATGTGTTCTTTTCAAATCCAAACAGTTCAAGCATGTATCCAAACAACAACAGCCAGACATAGAGAATACTTCTACATATTCATTCCAAATAGTTTCATAGCATAATTAAACATGATAATGTGGATAGGTCCTGGTTGTGGATTTATTGAAGCATAACAAGTGAAATACATAATTCAACGTACAAGAATTTCGAATAAAGTGCCCAAACTAAAATGTGAGGCTTACCAAAGGAAATGACCAAGCACTATGAAGCAATGAAGTCATAATCAAATCCACATATGAATCTGAAATAGGAGGGAAACAATAGGGTGAGTTATAAAACTCAATGAGGAATAATATGTTTACAATTTAATAGGACAAGTTCAAAATACATCCAGAATGATAAGATCATATACCATAAGTCTTTAAACAAAATTAAATGTGCATATGCAACGTGTAAAACTCTTCAAATAATTGGAATAGAAACTTGAAAGTTATTCAAGTAAAAAGATTTAAGGAAGCCTCTAAGTTATAACAAAGACCACAAACAATCTCACAACTTGGCAACCTTCACACATGTCCCATTATGTTCACACCACAACTTGGTGATCCCCATACCTATCCCTAGAGTGTTCTAACCATAAACATATTATTCATTCAGAATGATTTCAAGTGTATGAAGATCCCAGACTAGATTGTTATGGAGTCAAGAGGATGTCATTTTGCTATATCTAGCCCCAAACATAACATCAAACATCTACTAGTTAACACTTGAAACCAACATTAACACTAGTTATGCCAAAAACACAAAATTTTGAAATCAAGCCCTAGGTATTTCCAACACGTGAGCTGATCCAATGCCCAACAACAATTAATCAACCCTATGAACCCAGGAGGAGGAAAAAGCCATAAGATTACCTTAGAGAGTCAAAGGAAAGAATAGGAGGTGGTGGGTGGAGTTGGGCTGCCTAAATATACAAGACCTAGCTTCAAACCACTAAGAATTGCATATAGGGTGGTGTTGGCCTGCGATGATCGGCAACTGCTAGACATAAAGCGATTGATGGAGGAAAGGTGGAGTTGCTAATGAGGTAAGAGAGAGAGAGAGAGAGAGAGAGAGAGAGGTTTCCTTAAAAAAAAGAAGGAAAAGGATGAGGAGGTTGATGGTTTGGTGTGACTTTGTAATAAGGAGATTTAATGTCCTCATTTATTTTACTTTTCATTAAATTTAAAACATAAATGTAAATAAGGAAATATGTTTCATTTGGATTCAAATAAAATATTAAAATAAATCAAAAGATCAACAAATCAAAATCCAAATATTTGGGCTCTGGTTCAAATTTGGAAATTTTTGAGATTTTATAAACTTGTGAGGTAAAATTAGAAGGTTTAATTGTTCCCAAAAATTCATTACAAATCACCTTTTAACTCATTTTTATCTAGGGAATAATTAAGAAGACTTTTGATCTAAAAAAAATGCTCCTATCATGTAGCCATCAGGACATGTGGGTCTAAATTTAGATTTCTAAACCTCCAATGATAGATTATGCAATTGACCCTTGGCTCAAAAAGGGTTCTCTCAAGTATAACTTGACTCAAAGGGTTCACAAGGTGAATTTCAAAAGTTCAATCTCTCTCTCTCTCTCTCTCTCTCTCTCTTTTTATTTCACGAACCTAACCTTATATTTAAAACGGGTATTACAAATCATAAAAAAGAAAGGGTAAAATTTATTTAAGTAGTATATTAAAATTTGAATTATGTCTTTTTTCACTATTTTTTATTCCTTAGTTTTTATTAATATGTAATTTTTATTTAAAAAAGTGAATGAATAATATAATAAGAGAAAAAAATCATAAAAAAATTGCAAGCATTATGACATGTGGCATGTAGATATTTTGTCATGTGAACAAGCTAAACTCTAAATTGAATAAAAGAATTAATTTTAAATATTATTATAGTTTAAGAGTCTAATTGAAAAACTTAAAAATTAAAGGTAGCTATTTACAATTTGCTAAAAGTTTATGGAGTGTAAATGCTCTTTTCTCTAAACTATGCTATGATGTAATGAATGATTTTAGAAAGCATATAGATTTTTATGTCACTACCAATTGCATTTTTATCTATCATGGAACTGGTTTATTGTAAGCCAAAAATCACTGCGTATGTAGTATTGTTTCGTGGTTCTCTAAACTAGCATGCCAAATTTTTATCAAAAGAAAATAATAGCATGCCAATATTTTCAAGACAAAATATAGTTGCATAGCTCTTGAGAGGTCTTGGCTCTCTTTTAAGACAGATATCTTCTCTATCCTCATCTGAAAGGTGGAAGAAGTGTTTCCCCATTACACAAGGATAAGGTCAAAATATGGTGAGGGCACACAATTATCTTAAAAAATGGCAGATAAAGTGATTTTTGAGTATAGTTGTCTTCCTTTACATACTTTTGTCCCCTGATGTGATTTATATATTACCAATTTTGTCCTTTATTGCATCTAAGTGATGTTTCTTTTTTATTTCTTCTATTTCTACTTGCAAGTTTTTAAAAATTTTATCACTTATGGCTTTGAAACAATTGTATAAGGATTTTTTTGGGCTAAATTGACAATGTTAAGAGATTTCATTCAGAATACGATTATGCTAATGTCTCTCTTGCTGTCAAATAAACTTAAAATTTTTTAATCTATTTTAAAGACAAATATAATTTATAAGGAAACTAACAACAAAAAAATTTAATTTTTAATTTAGAAGATACAATATTAATATTTTTATGTATAACAATATGGAATGACATTATTTTTAGAATATTATAAATTATAATAAATTGTAATTGTAAAAAATGTTATTACCTGAATTTTATAAAAAATGCAAATTAGAATAAATTTTTATTATAAATTGTGATGTGTCACAACTGTTAAGTGTAGCGCATTAATTGCAAAATGTAGTGAACTTTACTTAAATAATTATAATAATAAAAATAAAAAATAATAACAATAATAACAATTTATAGACTAATATTTACTAAATTTTAATTATAAGTAATATTATTAACTAGATTATATAATAAATGCAAATTAGAGCAAATTTTAATTATAAAATATGATGAGTCGCTAATTGTTAAGTGTAATGCATTAATAATTAAATTTCAATAATAGAATATTAATATTTTCATTTATAACAGTATTAAATGATACTATTTTAAAAATATTATAAATTATGATAAATTTTAATTTTAAAAATATTATACCTAAATTATACAACAAGTGAAAATTAGTGTAAATTTTAATGATAAATTATGATCAATCACTAATTGTTTAGTGTACTGATTGCTAAATGTACTAAACAAGAATAAGAGTTACATGATTGTAATATAATTGATACTCTATGTTTATGAAATATAGCATAAATGATCTGCATGATAAGTAATTATAATTCAATAGTTGAATTAATAAAAAATTATTTTATAGAAAGTTATTAAGCATTTTAACTATGCTTAAAGTTACGCTTATGTGTAACTTAATCCTAATTAACATCAAGTCACATAAGTATAACTTTAAGCAATTGTTACATTGTTGAATCACTTATTTATTGATAAAATTTTTACAAAACTCATCGTTAGATTATAAGTCCATGTCATATGGATCATTTCTCTAAAATTTTAAATTAATCTATAATCATTTGGTCTAATTTCTATGTAAATTAAAATCAATGTAATATATATTTAAAATGAATGATAATAAGAGCTATATAATTACACTCTTATTGGTGTTTAATTTTTATGAAATTTGACACAAATGATTTTTAAAATATGAAATTGCAATTCAATATTTAGATCAAGAAAAAAATAGTTTATAGGAATTTATTCAACGGTGTAACTATGCTTAAAGTTACACCAATATAATTTGATCATAACCCATATATTTTATTTATCTAAAAAAATCAATTTGATTTATGAGGTCACTTTTGTCATTTCAGAGGAATAATTTTTGGTAAAATATCTTTTGTTTATCATCTTCATTGATCTATTATAATTAAAGATATATATGGAGAAACAATTAAGCATAAAATTAGCTAAAAAGGAAAATATCAATAAATCAATTTAAGAAGTTTAATTATTCTACATGTTCTTATAGTTTCACTCAATTTTTAATTAGGTCCCTATAGTTTAAAAATTTAATTTATAATTAGATCCCTATATTATATGAAAATTTTCAATCTAATCCCTAAAGCCAACAATAGTTAAAAAGAAATAATATATTCATACTATATTCCATTTCTCATCTTTCTCCATCTCCTTTCGCACAATCTATCCATTCTCCCCCACCACCTGCTACCCAAACTACCATTCCCAACCCACTCACCATCCAAACCACCATATCCAACCTACCCAAACCACTAAACAACTAAAAACATAAAAATCACAATAAAATAACAACACCTATTTCTATAAAATTAAATGGTGGAATATTGCACCTTCAATCCTTGACATTGTCTTACCTTCCTCCTCTATCAACCTTTGCCATCGATTTCTTTGCCCATATCTTAGCTCTAGGACCACACACACTCCATTATCCACTATTTCTATTTTATATGTAGTGAAAGCCTGCTAATTTCCACATACAATGACCAATCCATAAAAAAAATGACCCAAAATTTTAGATACTCCAATATTAATCAAGTTAAAAAAATCAATTGAATAGAAATTTACATAAATGATGTCATAGTAGTCGAAACTATTCTTGCTCTCGTTTAATGAAAAACATTAACTTGTGACCCATTAAAGTCATGGAGAACGATAAAAATTATGAGATATGGATTTGGTAATTTTTAAGGTATGAGTTATATGTAGGAAAAGGGTTGGACTTGTTATTTTTCAATTCCATGGAGTTGTTATATGGAATTGTGATTCTAATACTAAAAGGGCTATCAAACATAAAGTTTGGAATGGGGTTGTTCAATTCCTATTCCAAGCTCCAATTTCATACACCAAATGAGCACTTAGAAATTTTATTTTATTTTTCTCAAAATGATTCCTTCCCTTTTTAATTTTAACATCCTCAACCACATTTCTCTAATTGCAATCCATTCCCCCATACTTTATCAAATCATTAAGCTTCTTCTATATTGATGACATGAGTGATTATGGAGCTTTTGTGTTCTAGTCTCATGAGGGGATATGTAGGAAAGGATGTTAGTGCGAGTGTGGCATAAAAAAGAGAGGAAGCTAAAATGTTAATAGTGAGGCAAGGTTGACACACAATGGTAGGGTCAAGGACCAGTTTGATTTCCATGGGAGAGTTGGCTATGGTGGTTTCAGTGGTGGGAGAGGGAGGATGGATAGTAAAGGAGCTGAGGAAAAGATGGGATAAATTAATTTTTTAACCGTTGTTTCATTTAGAGACTTTATCGAAAAATTTTATATGATCCAGGATCTAATTATAAATTTTTAAACTACAAAAACTTAATTAAAAATTTATTGAAACTATAAGAGACTAAAAGAATAATAAAACTAATAAAATATATTAAGTAAGTCGTCAAAGCTGCAAATGCAATTAAAGTAATAAATCTAGCAAATTGAACTTTTATGATTTTACCGAAAAAAAGAATAAGCAATATGTCATAAAGCTCTCTACATTAGAACTTGTTTGTCGGCACAACCACGTTCAATAGACAATAAAAACTACAACATATCATTAGAACTTTTTGATTGTGTAAAAGCTACTGCTAGGCCTTCTCCCTTCGGCAAAAACCCACACGATAGCTTCGTAAATTTGGAGAAGTCGTTCTTTTTTTCAGGTTCCAATGGTGCAAAATAAGTTAGGTGAGTCGAAACCATTGAGCTTCCCTCCTTACCGTCGATCACACTTCCGAAGCCAAACATACCTCACCCTTGTTCGCTTCTTCTCCCGTTTTCCTTCTACAGTTGGTATGTTATTTCAAATCTAAATCTTCTTGTTGTTGGTGGGGGTGGTGTTGGTGTTGTTGTTGTTGTCAGTGTTGTTTTTGGTGGCGATTTTTTTTTTTGTTATTATTTGAAAAGCTCATGACTATTATATTGCTTTACATTGAAATTTATAAATTGATTTTTTTTTTACTTTGGTCAGGTTATGGATTAATTTTTTGTATTTTTCTTTTTCAATTTATTTGTGCATGTTTGTTTTAAGATTTGTTTAATCTTTTTTTTTAATTAAAACTATTTGAGTTTTGGTAAATTAGAATCAAAAGGGTACTGTAATGGGTATTTTAGAGATTATCAATGTGACATTAATGAAAAGTAACCTCTGCTTGGTGATTTTATCATTGATATAATGATTAAAACAGAGAATTGGAAAGATTAAAATAGCATTACAATGAATCTAAAGAGATGAGAGTAATTCGGATAAGGGCTCAAGAAGGAATTTTGCAAACTAGAGAAAAGAAAAAATCATAGAGAACACTCAATGGGATCAAGATCTCATTTTATATATTCCTCGCTCTCATCTCAGCCCCTTTCTTCACTCTATATAATTTGCCCTTTCGATCGGATGGGCTGCCACTGATGGGTTTGGAGTCCAATTTATACTTGTTACATGTACTTTTTACTACTAGTGTTTTTCTTTTCAATTTGTTTTAATTTACTTGTTGCATCGAAAGTTGAAGTCTAAGGTTTAGTATGTGATATAGATCAATTTATTGTTGATTTCAATCTAGTTGCAGATTTCTCATACTTATTTGCCTTGGTTTTATTTAATTTTAACTATATTTACTTATGTTTTAAGATAATGATGATGGTAGAATGGAGCAAGAGAAATTGGAAAATGGGTATGAGTTCTCTGAATCTGTTGGTTCTTCTTCTATGGATCCTAGGGATCCTATACCCAAGAAAATAATACAAGAGGCCCATGAGACCACTGAAGGTTTTGGAGACATAGGCAGTGACTCCGATAGCATTGAAGTTGAGTTTATAGATTTCCAAGAAGAGCACGTTAAGTTTCAGCATTATGATGTGAACATATCTGGGAATGCTAATGAATTGCAAGTACAAGGGGAGGTTACAACTGCTAAAGAAAGTGAACATGAGAAGGAAGAGCAATATTGTCCTAATGTGCTTGCAAATTATACTCGAAACAAAGTCTCACACATGGGATTATGGGAAGAAGACGCTATCCAAGATCATGGAAATTCACTTGCATCAAACGTGTGATTTTCACTAGTTATATTTTTTTGGGTGTTAAACACAAATGTATGAAGTTGTCATTCTTTTTCTAATTGTGTCTTGTCATTATCTTTTTCTTATTCAGTTATCAGCCATGGAAGATAGTCCTTCGCTTTCAAAAGTCTGTGGACCAAAGATGAAGTCTCCACTTCTGTCAGGAAACACAAGTTTCAATGTGCCCCCTAACAGTCATGATATCTCTATCCAGCAAAACCACTTGATCAATTCTACAGGGAATCGTTCTCTTATCAATTCAGAACCTAAGGCGATAGACATTGTACAGAAGCAACTTACAAAAGCACCAAAAGGAATTACGTTCATAAATATTGGAAGGTCATCATTGGCAAGTCCTAGTAATCAAAACAACACATGATAACTCCACTAAACAAGAAAAATCTTGTCCAAATGAGGACCTCTGCCAACCAAAGTGCATCTGGCGCACCTAAGGGAGTTAACTTCCTTTCTATTTTAGAATATGGAAAATGATATGAAATGCAATATGAGCCAAAATGCAAAATGACTATGTTTGATGTTAAAAGTAGGTACCTTAGGTTGAACAAGCCTACGATTATGTGGAGCTGTCATTTCGTTCTTCTGCTAGGTCTGTATATTCTCAATGGTGTACTTTGCCATTTATCGAGAAGACCAAATTTTTTCAGTTGTTCCATGAATAAATTTGAGCATTTGGGGGTTGTCTTGGTCATAAAACAACTTTGGTTGATAAAATTTATAAAAACACACCATTTGAGTGTTGTGTCTGTGTTGGATACTTGTCCATGTTGGATTTAACATGACATACCAATGACATGTGTTGTATATATTCAATTTAAACACTATTTGCCTCTTATTTCAATATAGAGAGACACAATGTAGATAAAGTCGTTAAAAATTTGAGAAAAGAAATGATACATAAATATTTATTCTATTTGCAAGAGATTCGAGATGAGTTTGAAACTAAATGTTTGAGTGTTAAAGATTCGGAAATAGGGTAATAAATCCCAAATTAGAAGATCTCAACTAGACAGAAAAGAGGACATAGAAATGGTTGAAGAAATTGAAAGGACATAGCAAATAAGATAAGATAACACTTCCAAGAAGAGACAAAGCAAGAGATATTAAGAAAGTAGTTGATGAGTCATTGACTGTCCATATTGTCTAAGAAGTCAAAAAAGTTAAAAGAACATAACAGACCTTCAACGGAATATATGATATGAATACTAAGAACCAATGATGTAACCAAAAAGAGTAAAGCGTCAAAGATCAGACCAACAAGCAAGCAAGTTGATTCTTGGGTTACAGCAACATAATTAAGGTATCGAAGAATTAGGAACTTGTGAATCTATAACATTATATTGGTGATGTCAAGAATAAACTAATTATTAGAAGTGGCTAATTTTTAGTAAGTAAAGCATGTAGTGGAGCAATTTTCAAAGCAACGTGGGCATGAGCAAGAAGAATGAATGTGGGCACAAGGTTTAGAATTTTGAAGACATGGTGAAAAACTGTGCATAGTTTTTGTCTATAAATAAGAGCAGTTAAGTGTTTTTAAGGGATCCGGAATTAGATAACATTTTACTAGCATTCTTTGTAGAACTAGTGAAACCAATTGTAGAAGACTGAGAATTTCCAGAACTTGCTTTGTGAATTCTCATTTACTCATCATGAGTTCCACAACAACCAAAAGTCTAGAGGGCCTTAAGTAAATTCTTGCTCAGTTTAGTCTTATCATTTCTTTGGTTTCTTAGAAAATATTTTTATGCTCCAACAAGCAACTCTCTAAAATTATTCCATACTTTGTTAATAAGGTATTGGGGGTATAGATGGCAAATTTTAATACAAGGAAAAATAATCAATATAAGTTATTAGGGTTAACTAGTGGTAAAGAGCCTACATATAATTTATATATAATTAATATTTTTAGATGAGAAACAATCAATTTGTCATATACACACACACACACATATAGTTATTTGTTACTTATGATAATTAAACTGCATATTTAAATTACATATTCATAAACCAATCAATGTAAATTTTAAAATATTCATAAATACTATTGCTATATATTATTTGTATTGTTTGTGTTATGGCCCAATTGCTAACAGGCTCATATGGCAAAAGCAGACCTTGGACATCATGGAGCAATGGATAAGCCCAACTAGGAAACAGGCCCAAGGCCCAACTCGATTTGGGTAAACCCTATCCAAGATCTGAGCTTATTTAATCACCGTGTCAAAACTGCATTGCATGGAGAATAGAGTGGCAAGCACACACGTTCTCCCTCAATCCCAATTTTCAAAATATCATGATGGTGGCAACAGGCAACAAAATCGATATAAGAAGGAAGCCTGACCTTCCAAAGAGGTACACATTATTCTCCATTACCTGGGCATTAGAGTGTCTATAGCTACATCATTCCACGTTCATGATCAAGCTTGTAGATGGAGGGAAAGCTCAACTTATTTGCCTTGTTCCCTGGGTAACTTCCTATCATACCCCTTCTGTTACAGTTTTACACTAAAATAACTTGCAATAGTAACATAAATAACCTAGTTGTCGACCTGAGTCCTTGTTCTCTCTTTTTTCTCCCGTAACCCCTTCTGAGAGTGTTATTAATGGGGATTGTCATCTTTCTTCTATGATGACAGCTTTACCATCTTTCTTTACTTTTGGTGCTTAGTTTTTGTGTCTTTTGTTTTGCTTTCATTGTCCCCTTTGTGGATTCTTTGTCCACTTATAGGTGTTTTCTATCTCCTTAGCTTTATGGGTGTTTTCGTTTCCCCTAAGGGTATTTTTCTATGGTCTTCCAGATACAAAGATGTTTGCATCTACTATGGAATGAGGCATAATACATTCTTCAAACTACATCACTTTAATTTATATGTTTGTCTTCATTGTGAAAGATATTTTGACATTAATAGTCTTCGAGTAAGGTGTTAAGCCATATATATTTTATTAGTTCAGAATGTGAAATGTATTTGATTCTATTCAACTATATATTTGGAATATATTTCTTGAATTGTAAGTGTGCTATTAGGTTTGTCCATGAATAAAATTTTCTTTAATGTAAAAAAGAAAAAGAAAACTTTTCTATGAAAGTCTTTTGTGATAGAAATTATAGGAAGGAAAGAGGCTCACCAGAGTTTTGTTATCAAAGAAGTGGTTTGTTGTAGAATGAAAAGTGAATCTTGATCGTTTAATCTTATATGAAAGTTTAAGATTAAAAGTTTAACATAAAGTCATATGACTTTTTTAAGTGATTATGTAATAATTAAATAACTTCAATTTTCATTATCCTTATATGGTTATATGATCTGAAATTACTCTTCCCACTCTCATAATATAAACCACTAATATCAACATGAGTTGCCCTTGATTTTAAGTACATAGAAAGTTATATAAAGATTAAATTTTAAGTTTAAGTCAATGTGGTTAAAGCATTTGGCCAGCGGTTTCCCACTTATGCATGATTATGATTTGAGTTTGATTCTTGGATTTCTCTAATAATAAAATTGATGAACCATGATTTTAAATTAGGGTGAATTTTTCCCTTGACCTAGATTATTAATTTAAAAAATATTTTTAATATTTACACAATTTTATATGTATATTAGAATCTAATAACTGGAAGACTAATTTGAAATATATTAACTTATGTTATTAAAATAAGATTTTGCTCAATGTCCAATGATTTCTGTCATTGAAGGGATTGAAACACACGAACTCAAGCTTAGTCCTAAGTCTATGATTAGAAGATTAAAAATAGAGGGAGTGGCAAGAAAGGGAATTGGTGAATACAAAATATGTGTTTGGGAGTCCTAAATGGGAAGGGAGAGTCATGAATGAGGACGGACACCATAGCCACTCTAAGCTTTCCTCTAAAGTGTTTTTCTTGACCCTCCAAATAAGGGGTAAATGATGGCATATAAATTTTATGCAATGATTTTACTATTTTGATATTTTGTAATCTCTCACATACGAAAAATATACTCCTAAAGTAAAATTAAAAGGACAAAATTGGACAAGAAAACATCATTAATTCCACTCACTTATATTATAAATTCTCAAATAACAGAATGATTCTCACCATTCACTCCACTCATCACCTTTCTTCTGTACTTCATTAATGACTCTTCCCTTCTATCCTTTATAAAACTCCCAATTATAGCCTAAGATTAGAGTTGATGTCCTTGCTTCACCTAAAAATTTTGTTAGACCAAATTATATTTTTGGTGTCTTAAAATATTATAATTTTTTGTGTTGTTCTTTCTAAAGAAAAAAATCATTTAATTCCCCAAATTTTTTTCATTTCTGTTTCTTTTAATCTATTGTTAGTTTCATATGTTAAATGTCAACTTGACATCCATGTGGAGATTGATAGGAACTGAAGGATAAAAATAGAGAGACTAAATAAAAATTTGCCGTATTTTTCAGAGATAAAAAGAGAAATCATAGAATTTTGGATGATAAAACGAAAAGATCGTGATATTTTGCGCAAAAAATATCTACATTCACATGTATAAAGTCAACGTTCTGATTACAAACTTAATAAAATTTAAAAATTAATTTATAGTGAATCACACATTTCTATCGAATACAATTTATGACAGTGAGTGGTAAGATCAAATATATAATATTTTTATTTGGTAAAACATAATTGAATGTTTGTATAAAAGTTTTTTATATGAAAATTAAATTCTAAAATTCATTTGCATGCAACAAGTATCTATATGTATTACTATATTTTAATGTTAATTTATAAAATAGATGAGCATTAAATAGTTTATGATTGATTTTGAATCCATGCAATAAAATAAGATGTATCATAATTTTTTAATTTGAACATTTTATAATTGCAATAAAATAATTGTAATAAATTGAAATTCAATAATTAACTAACCATTTCAGGTTCATAAAGAAAGTTTTTTTTTTCAGATTCAAATTCTTTGCATAATAGAATTTTTAATCCTTTTCTCACATATTTGATATTTTATTTCTATCATATTTATTAAAATTTTCAATTTCATAAAATATAATATAAAAGATTTTAAATATTACAAATCAAAACAAATATTTTCCAGAAATGATTGCTTATAAAATATTTAATATAATAATTCAATTTTACTATAATAATAATTGAACATATTAAATTTTATTTAACATTTTCTCAGTGCATATAAATGTAAATATTTTTCATATAAAATATTAAAATTCTTTGCTTTAAAACATTACGACTTTTCCTCGTGTTCTCTCAAAATACAAATTTTCTGTTTGATCTCTCTTTATCAATCTATGCGAAGTCTCCATATAAAATGCCAAATTGGCACTTAACAGAGAAAATTCGCAATATGTTGATGAAAGAATCAAACTATAATGAACAATTGTTTTAAATGTGACCAAATAACAGATTCATAATATTTAAGCAATTAAAATTATAATGAAGCCTATATATAAAAAAAATTATGGAGAGTATTGGATATAAAATTATTCATGTGCTATAATCTAATAGCTCAAACTTTTGAAAGAAATAGTTTTATGACATAGTATTAAAGTTATCTATTATCAAAAGTTCTAGAGTTTGACTTTAAGTCCAAACAAATGGTTCATATTAAAGGATGTATTAATTATAAAATCAAGTCACACCCCAATAATTTAAATTTTTTTGAAAGATGGTTTCATGACACCCAGAACATTAGTTAATTAAGAAAAAGAAAAGGTTGAAGATGAAACTTATATGTATAAAGAAAAATACAAACTTACTCAAAATTATAAATTGATCGATAAAAGAAGAAAATAAATTTCATATCTAAAATAAAATGTGCAACTTGATTTGTGGCTAACAATCTTCGTATATATAATTCACTTGTACCAAAACTCTTATTACCTGATCACTGTATATGTATCTTTACCATCACAATTTTGTATATATAAATGATTTAATTTCTATACAATAACAATGTAAAAGTTTTTATAAAATCATCTAATCATGTATTACTATATTAGTTATAGTAGTTAACTTTTTCATCAAATACTTGAAAAGTCATACAAATAGAAAATTTTGATTAGATAATAGTGTTAGTATATTAAAGTTAAACTCTAAAATAAATAATCTTTTTTAAAAAATATTTCTTTCAAGTATTTCAAAATGTAGGGGAAGAAGAGAGGCAAATTGATCACACATTCATATTCTTTTTTTTTTTTTAACAAAGGCATGAAACTAGAAATTCTTCCTAGGTGGGTGAGTAAGGAGGAAGGTGTGGATCGAACATGAAGGCTTACCTCAAAATATATAGAGACAACCACACCTACTAGGTTGTGGACTCATGAATTCATTTTCATGTGCCCACAAAAAATACAATTAATTTAGTTCTGGTAATAACTAGCTAATTGTAGCTCGTATGAACTATAGAAACAAAAATACAGTTATTTGAAGCTAGCTAGCATGAGTTTTGTTAGCACCAAACAAACCAGCCAAAAGCATACAACATGATGAATCACAAACTAACGAAGCAAACTACTTCAAAAAAGGGGAAAAAAAAACAGAGTTAATAATTTCTGGCAGTGCATATATCTGCATGATTGCATGTTTACTAGCTCATGTTTCGGGCTCGGACTTCACTATGTTGAGATTGGGAGCTAATCTGATGAGTCTATTATCCTCTTGTTGGCATCATCATCATCTGGCTCTGATTTTGAGCCTGTTGGGCAGTATCAACTTCCGTTATTGATGTTTCTTCTCCATTTAGAGCTGCTTGAAACCAAAACTATATATTGTTAAAAACCAGTATGTACTAGTTAAGTGATATAGAAACGAATGAAAATATTGAAATTTGAAAAATTAAGAGCATAATTATTTTTCCTGCGTCATAGATCATCTATAAAGGAAAGGAAAATATCACACACATGTTTTGAAAGGATTGATATGTTAATTAATATGTTTCTATATATGATAATTAACATTTCTGCACAGTATACTGGTTCTAAAACTCAAATATAGATTAACGAATGAAAAAGAAAATCCGAAAAAAGTATGAAATTAGAGTTTAATTTTCATACATAGTTCTTATAAACTTTTGGGAAAAGGCTACAATAAATTCTTTTTACTATTAAAAAAAATTATCTTTACAAAAAAAAAAACAAAAATTTGTCACTTCATTATAGTCAATTATTGGTTTTTTCCCTTATGATAATGACATTTTAGCTATGACCCAATAAAAAAAAAAATTGGACTTTGCTAAAGTGAGGTGTTTTTTAAAGTAAAAAAATAAAGGATTAATTACTCTTATATTATTTAATGAAACCCAAAACAATGAAAGCTATTGACCTACATTTTCTCACTTTACAAACTTCTTCGTTTTAAATTATTCAAATCTAGAACGGATTGTGCCATTCCTACAGTAATATTATGTTCCAAATTTCTAACCTTGAGGTGAGTTGTTGCAAACGAAGTGTCCCAAGCCTGAAGGGCATAAGTTGGAATTGGACCTAAACTGAAAAGCGGCACCCATGTTAAGCATCCTTGCCTGTGCTTCAGCTGTTAATTTCATATGGAGTTTCCTTAGCCTATCCGCTTCCGCTCTGTTCTTCTCAATTGCAACTGAAAACACACAACACCAGATGAGATTCTTAATTAGGCACCGATCGAAGAGAAACCCCTCTACCACTTAATATATACAACAAAATGTTTGTCTCGTATTGTTCTTTTACACTGGTAATATATGTTTAAAGATGTATAAGTCTTTTTTGGTTCATAATGATGTATGTGTCTTTTTATAATGAAGAGAAATTTGACCGGACATTGAACCGAATCAAGTTCCTGGTTCAAAGGTTTAAAGGTCCAATCCTTTAAAGGATTCAACCAAAATGTAATAAAAAATATATATAAATATATACATATAATTAATTAGAATATAAATAAATATATTAAATCATTAATATTAATATAATTAATAAAATAATATTTATAGGTCTATAAAAATAAATATAATCCATATAAAATTTCTCTAATCCCAACCTCACAATACGGTCACAAAACATTTGAAAACAATATTTGTTAGTGACCAACGATATTATGGTGACAGCTACGAATGACGGAGAGAAAAGAATAACAACTCAACAATTTTTGTTAGTGTCATTCTTTGGTTCTTTTTTTTTGCTCTCTAGTTGCCATAAGATATCAGTATTTAAGCTTTGAAAAAAAAAATTTAAAAAAATAAACTCATTGTCCAACATGTCTTTCTCGTTGATTTTCTCCTTTTTCCTTCCTCAGCGAGTTTGACTTCCCCCGATTTTTGGAGCTTTTGGATAACAGTGGTATCGCTTCCTGGTAACAGACTGGTTCGGTCAGTTTTCTCTTCCATGCTTTTTATTAATAACATATGCATGCTTTATACTTTTTCCCCTAAATTACCCATATTTAGGGTGCATTTGAATAAGATTTTTTTTTGGGGATAAAGATTACTTTTTTCAAAAAAAATTTCTTGTATTTAGATAATTTTTTAAATATAATTCAGAATCTAAAAAAATTATTTCAATTTTTTTAGATGCTAATTACTAAAAAGATTAGCTTATGAAAACATTATTTTTAGCATTTTCAATTATATAAAATTTAAGTTTTATAATATTCTTTAAAAAAAATGAAATAAACACACCATTAAAATTGATATAGTTTTCATTAGTATGGATCAAATTAGAACAATTCACTAGTTAACACAATAATAATTAATTATTACAATATTAGACAGGTAACGAAATATGAATTTTTAGCGAACACTTCTATATATAGCTCAAAATTATGAAAAGAAAAATATAAATATAGACTCAAATTTATAAAGAATCTTAGGTGCTATTTGGAATAGTTTTTTTTTTGTTTTTTAAAACTATTTTAAAAATTAAGTTTAAAAACTTTTAGTAGTAAAACAAAAAAATAATCTCTGTTGGATACTATTTTTAAAAACCATTGCAAAGAACATGAGGGAGGAGGTGTTGGTGGTGGTGGAAGGCGGCGAGAGGGGAGGGTCTGCGGCTCGTCATCAGCCGCAGGAGCGCAAAGGCTTGGGTTGCTAATCAGGAGAGCTGTTCTAATGCTGGGCCCGGAGCTTGTCTCGTGCAAGGCCGGCGGATCTCGTCTGATCAAGGCTTCAGCGATTCTGGGGCGAGTGACGCGTGGGCAACGAGTGCGCGAAGGATCGGGTCGTGAGTACGCGAGGATTCGGGGGGTGAATACGCGGTGAAGCTGGTCGCGAGTGGTGGAGCTGGTCGGTCACGAATGCTGGCGGATTTGGGCCGCTCGTGCGTTCGAGGCCACGAGTGCGAGGCGAAGGAGCTTTGTCGTGCCGGGCAAGTGCGCTCCCTCCGAGCAAAGTGCGCTCTGCGATCCTGGGAGAGCTCCTTGTGCCGTGCCTTGAAGAAGGTGGGAGGAGATCCAGAGTGGTGAGGGAGGAGGTGGGAGTGAGATCCGGGAGAAGTTGCGTCATTGGGAAGAGCTTTCTATGGGTGAGATTTGTGTGGGTGAAGATCCAAGAACAATAAAATTGTTTTTGAAAACATCTAAAAATTGTTTTTGGTTTTTTGTAAAAACTCATTTTGTGTTTTTCTTTTTAAAACAAACATTCAAAAAATAGTTGTCAAACAAGATTTCTTGTTTTTTTCATTTAAAAACTAAAAACAATTTTTAAAAATCACTACCAAACAGGCCCTTACATTTGATATGATATCAATTGATGTTTTTATAATATTTATATATTTATAATTATAAATTATATTTTCAATAGTGGATATATTGTTGTGTGGGTTCACTAAATTTAAGACTAAATCTATTACTTAATAAAAAAAAAATAAAAATACTAATAGAATAAAAGAGTAAACAGTTTTCATGCTATTGCGTTCATTTCGTGTTTGACGGAAATCACCATTGGGAGATTAATCAACTGGGAAAATCACTATTTCATTTGCATTCGCATAATCGCATCAAATTATGAGAATGTAAAAACAATTGTGATATTAACCAACAATATTCTCTCTCACTTTAATTATACTTTTTATATTACAATTTACATGATTCAAATTTAATTGTATTAAAAGAATATTTTTCTAACATAAGTGTTAAGATTTTTTCGAAAAAACATGAAAGGGATGATGCATGACATGTCACCTTCTTGAAGTATTCTTTGCTTTTCACGAGCAGCCATGAGTAGTTTCAATCTATGCTGCTCAATTTGCAATGAATGGACTTGAGTTTTGGGCCGCAATTTGTGGATGAATAAGTTCTATCTTCTCCTGCACATAGTGAAATCCCAAAATATCTTAGATATGCTACAATTTTTTGTCACCAAGAACACCACACAAACACACGTACACCTCATGCATGGATAGGGACAAACCATTAATCAGAATAATCACCTGGAAAGCTTTTGCTTTGTTTTCCAAGTCTGCCACATATGCATTTCTCTTCTCTCTGGATCTTTGTGCAGAAAGCCGGTTTGACATGATCCTGATGAGGACAGAGAAGATAAATTATGCAAGACCACTTAAATATGTCTCCTATATATATTACCCTATTTGCAGGTTTAATCTTCTCTAAACTAGAGTTAGTAATCACAAATGCGGCTGCAATATTATTATTGTGGTACATTTTGCATGCCATTGCCTAGCAACAGCAATAACGCCTTATTATCAATTGCATTTTCTAGCATTTTTTAAAAAAAAATTGTACTCACTTTGATCCACAGTTTATTTGAAAAGGTGTGAAAAGCTTTCAATTAATACACATGTTTAAATACAAAAAAGTTCATTCAAACACACATAAATTTTTATGTGTGTAAGTGACAATAACACAGATGTATACACATACCTCCTGAGCTTCTTTGGATCCATTTCTGATGAATTGGTGTTGTAACCAGATCTGGGTTGGTCTTCTTTGACTTCATCATCATCAGTTATGTCAGTGTTGTCATCATCATCATAACCATCATCACCAGAAGTTGCACCAATAATGTCATTGATTATTGGGTTCTTCTCAGTTGAGTTCTCTATATTCAGGTTATTACCATCTTCTACAAGAGTCCTATTAGAACTGGTGGCAAGCCCGTGACAAGGCTTGTTTATGTTGATGCTTGTTAATGTTATCCCTGCATTAATACCATGGCCATTGTTAATGTCCCCAAAAGGTCTTCTCCATGGTTGAAATGATGAGCCAGCACCAAAAGGCAAATTTGGTTGAGCCCTCAGAGGTAATGGTTTAACTAGAGTGGGTTTCTTTGGCCATGATTGTTCTTCTTCTGCCATGTCACCACCGCCAGTCTTTCTCTTTGCAATAAGGTAGTCTTCCATATTCCTCAGTCTCTCTTGTTAATTCTGTCTGCAAAACAAGAAAATGGCCAAGAGGTATTAGCATGAATTTAGACATAGATTTGTATAATTCCCACAAGATCTACTAGATATTAGACTTGCAATTCTTACATTAGAGAAAGCTAGGGAATTTGACTCACGCTGACCACTAGTAATAATTTCTTTATATATTTGTGTATATTTTAAAGGACTCAAGATGATGAGGTGAATCTATCCTTTATTATTACTATAGATGAGAGCCTAGCGTTTATTAATACATAGAAATACACCGTAGTTACCAAAAAGTACATTTTCTGTGGAGATTTCCTACCTTGTATTTCACCTGAAAAAGATGTCTATATCTAAACCTAAAAAATCTCACCTGAATTAATACAAATTGTACCTGCATTATATTTGATGACCATGGTATGTTTGGTTGTTAGATTGGGCAGTTTGGTCATTTTATTGCTGCCACTTTAGAGATGCTTATTTATTATTCTTATTATTATTTTTTGTGCATACCACTAGGAATCCTCGTGATTGTGCATATCTATTATTAAGGCACCAGCACTGTTTAGGAAAGAAAATAATTGCGTATCTCCTGTGCAGATTTGAATACATCACCGGCCACCTATGATCAACACAATGATCTGTTGTGCAAATTTATTTATGGCTGATATTTCTTAATTACCATCTCTGAAGGGCCCTTCACTTTTGAATCCTTGTGGCGTTGAGGTGGCAAAAATGTTTCTAATAACACCCTCTTACTTAATTACCAAATCTCAGGGTCACTGGAAAAAATTAAGATGGCAAAGACATTTTGTGTAACTCCCTAACTTAGTGTTAGTGTGAGATGCTGCCAAGTGCAACTGGTTTAAAAATTCATGTATCCACTTCAATCGCTTCTGTTTTTTTTTTTTTTCTTTTGTTCCATCGGAAATAAATCCCTTTTGTTTTTGGATAAGAAGGGATTTACTTCTCTCAAGTGGGGTTCTATGAAATATTAGATGTTAAGAAATGGATCTGCATCTTTGTCAATACATATATTTGTCTACCAAGCTTGAGGCATTGCCAACTAGACTAATATAAGACGCTTGTCAAGAATTAATTATCCAATTATCTGACAACCTTATGCACAAGTCAAAAATTAAGAGATTGTGCGTAATAGCAAAATGGAAGGTGAGTGTAATTTCAACAAATAGTATTAAAAAAATTCCTAAATTTTGATAGAGCACTTAGCAGACGTTTTTTCTTATTTTTCTTTTTTACCAAGACATATTGTAGGGTCTACAAGGGAAAAGAAAAATTTTATAATTCTTAAGGAAAATAATCAAATTTTGTTTACATGCATGTTAATTGTAGAACATTGTTAAATGTTGCGAAAACTTTTTGTATGAATATTTGAACGATCGTTAATGAAATGATAAATATTACGAAAGTATACTCGTTGAACGACACACAAATGCTAAAACTTAGGCGAAGCGAGTTGCATTGTCGTGGGGTGCTTCACGGCATTCACTCATTTTTTAACGAGTGAAGGATTATTATTATGATGCATGAAAGATTATTATTATTATTATTATTATTAAGATTCATGTGATATCATATCATTTCAGTCTATAAAAGATATAAATGATGTCATTTTAGTCTTAAAAATGTATGTGACATCTATTTGATTCTTCTTTCTATAATTTGATGAATTTCTTTTAAGTCACATGCATATTTTAAAAACTAAAGTGATTTGAAATGTAATTGTTTGAGAGAAAACTAATATAATATGTATTCTTTAAGGACTAAAATGATATTACTATGTATTTTTCAAAAACTAAATGAAAAAAACTTTGAAAAACTAAACTTATATCACTAGTATTTTTTGTGTGAACAAATGGTTAGTTTAGAGGTGGACGTTAGATAAGAGAGGGCAAACAGTTATCAATTAAAAAATAAATAAAAAAGCAACAATGTCACTGTTTATGAAAAATGTCATTTGTATTCATATTATATGGAATATTATGGAACTTACCAATCCTATTATTGATAATTTAGCGTTTTATTGAATGGAATCCACTCCTTTTTAATCCTGGATGAGGTGATATAACAATGTCTTCATGAACAATAAGTAAATAACACACCTCGTCTTCATAGAGAACAAAATGTACGGGCATTAATTTGTACAAGCATGTATGTATTTACATGAAACAACATAGCACTGCAATGACCAAGCGTTTATTCAAACAATTCCCAATTTTGAGTGATCACAGTAGCAGATGATCGCATTGGAGTTGGTGACTTCAAGCTTCCAACTCCTGATTCAAAGGGCTCCCATTTGGTTATCACAGAGACCACATTCACATTGTTAGCAGCATTGCTAAAAGCAGTGGAATTTCTTGCCTTTAGGTTGTCAATTGTGTCTACATAACTCTGAACACGAACGCACCTGTGTACAAGGAATTGAATGTAAGCTCTCATTGTTAATTTGGAGTCTGCATTTGTGAAAAAAGTGGAAACATTTAGAGAAATTCTTAGAGATGTTAGAGAGACAAAATATTTTCTATGTTCCATTCATTAATTGATGCATCAGCCATTGTATTAAAAATATAGAAAAAAAAAATAAAAGACAACGATAACCAAAAGTTCAGTGCAATTGAATCAAACAGAATAAATCCTCTATCTTGTCCTCAAATACCTAAGAATTTCAAAACTATCTAGCGGAGAAATAAGTTCAAAGACTGTGTCTGACATTCAATTCCTTATATAGAGCACTTTAATAGCATTTCCCCGGTCTTATTTTTGGGTGGAAGCCAATCAATTCATAAACTATGATCTATCTAGTAGTGCCTCACATTGCCAGCAAGCTGCAACTGGATATGTGGGGAACTCTGCATTATAACAAAATGGGTGTTTGATTTTCAATCCAGAGTATATAGATAATTTAACTCTCATCTCTCACTAGATGCTAGTCACTAATAAGTTTTGTTAATAAAAAATAAGTAATTGATAAGCACTATCATTAATAAAAAGTCAACCTGTTTGAATCATCTACTAAATTAGTAGGGTTAATTATACTGAACTTCCATGAGGTTAGATAATATTGCATATGTATGTTGACCTACACTAAGGATAGAGATATACACACTCCATCACCCTTTATACATCAGCAATGTGACACCAAGCACCCGTGGGCACCCCTGTAAATATGACCCTGAGTATCCTTATATGGGGTGTCAGTGTAGCCGTGCAGAGGTGACAAATCGAGAGATATCGTATGTAATATTGCCTAATTTCAGAGGATGTGAAGTGCAAATTACACAAAAATTGTCACTAACAGCATATTTGCAAAATAAGAGCACTTAGCTATCATTAACCTCAACTCTTCTCTGTGCTTTAGCTTCTCCATCAGCAGCAATCGAGTTCCAGTTTAAGCAACTGAACCATTAGCAGTTCAGTCAGGACAACAAATTCCTTGTCTTCAACCTTAGTACCACCACAAACAGAGGTCTCCAAAGCAACCACCTAAAAAATAATCAACTATTAATCAGCCTTATTTTCAGAAAGTTCAGATAAAAGAGTTGCATGATAACAAAATGCTACCTTTTGATGTAGCTTGTCCACTTCTGTTCTGACATGGAGACTGCTTCACAGGCCTTTAATATATCTTCCTCCCCTGCATCTGCTCAAGCTTCCTCTCTTTGCTTGCTGGATCCTCAAACAGTATAACCTTAACATCTTTCACTCCCACCATATGCAAGCACTCTTCATCATCCTTCTCTTTCCCTCTAAATAGTAGCCTTTGTTCCTTAGGCTCTAGACAGTCTCGGATGCAAGGACCCTTTTTAAATGCCCTTTCATTGAGCCAACGAGGGCAGTTAGGCATCAATTTCAGAATCTAATTGGTACTATATATTGTAACAGCATGCCTTCTCTAATAATGCCAATACTAAATTGCCTCTTTTAATAAGTGAAATAGTAACAACTTTAGTCAACCTAATACTGCAATGCATGTACTAGGAAAAATAAATAAATTTTGCAATATATTAAAAAATAAATAAAGGATAGAGCACACGAGGAATGATGAATTCTGAAGGCCAAACTTATGCTTTCAGAAAGGTCAATGTCAGATAAAGATCAACCACAAAAGGAATTTAAGGGGGATTTTGATAAATTATTCTCCAAACAACCAGCAAATACAACTTTCTTTTTATATGAATTATTACGACTAAATTGCTCATTCCAACATCTTGGCCATTAAAGATGTTGCCCACTTGATACTTCTCATAAAAACCACCAAAAAGTGAACTATTGATGATTTTATAACAGGCTAATAAGCAATTAAGCATTGACCCTTTTCATAAATCATAGCAGAAACCCAAAGGGGAAAGTACTATGAGAAATGTATCAAAAAGAGTAAATGAAGAAAATTTAAGAGCCCCCAAAATGCATATACAATTACCAAAATTGGATTGTGCTGGAACAGTAATCTCATGGTGATAAGAACCATGAGAGACCTTAATTTTGATCATAGGACTTGAAGATGACTCAACAGGTTGTCTCTTCTGAACAAGCATACCACCAGGTCTTAGCTCCCAATCTATACTACTACTACTACTACTCTCTCCCCTTAACCCCTTCATCATTAGCTGCACCTTTTGAAGCTGATTTTTCTTAGTCAACATTGAAATTGGTAAAACATAGCAATAGCACTGAGAGAGAGAGAGGAAGGTGAAGGTGATTGAGATAAGCAAGAGAAGTATCTTAGTAGCAAAAAGGAGACGAAGGAGTAAGCAAACAAAAGTGGTTTCAATGAAAGGGACCCCTCAACTGTCTTTTACAAGAAACAGCGGTTACTCGATTACAACTCGGAAAAGCAAAAGTTGGTAGAAAAGTATGCCTGTATACCGTACAAAGAATATGTAGTATGTACTGTGTAACACATGCATGAATCGTCCTTGTTGCTACAACAAATCATAACTTAGTTTCATAACATCCCTGTCATGCTTCCTGGTTATCTGCTGTTGGATTCTAACTTAGAATACAGTAGATGAATTATTTTTCTTGTTTATTTTCTTTAATTTATTTCCATTTCTAGTTGGTGGGAAGGTTCAAATAATTGGACCCGTCATCAAACCAAATATAGCACTGATTCAAAGATTTGTCGATTCAAATGATTAAACTGGAGTATAATATATATATATATATATAAAAAAATAGAAATAATAAAAATACTAGAAAATATAAGTAAAGAGTTAAAATATGGAATACTTAAGTTCTACATTGTTTAAATTATAAAGTTTTAACTCTTAAGACTATTACAAATAACTTAATTTAATGATTTAATAATCCTGCCTTGGCAAATCAAGATGTATTTTTTACTTTTTTTTTAGTAAACTCCAAAATGGTCCCTAATAAAAATGAAATTATCAAATTAACCCATGATAATGTCAAACACCAGGCACTTGTTAGTTCCTAACATCAAAATTAACTGCATGACACCCAAATTAGTTGGTGACAAATCTCATCCATCCACATTAGTCCCTCTTCCTCAACCACCCCCCCCCCCACCCACACTCCACATCCAATGCCACCCCACCTCTTTCTTCTCTTTCATCTTCACTCTCCTTCCACCCCCACCCCATATTTTAATCCCTCTAACCAACCCTTTATATAATTCACTAATTATCAGGAAACAAAAGAAGAAAAAAACGAAATTGTCAAGGACCAAGTAGTCTAACGATGAGATTGTTAGGGATCAGTTTGAGATTTTTTTTTTTTTATAAACAAAAGTTTAGGTTGAGGGAAAAGCCTATCAAAATTCAGAGAAACTTGAGAAGAAACCAAGTCATGGTGGTACATCGTGAAAAATTGACCATGTGAGCTAACCCCAAGTCATGGAGGTATTTTAACTACCTTCCATCACATATAGAAATGTTGAATTTGAAAAAATTGAAACTTCTATTTTTAAAAAACTTGATCGGTTCGGTTCGTTTTAACCAGTTCACATTGGTTTTAGGCCAGTTCATCGGCCTTTTATTGGTTTTTTGAAAATCCAATTTTTCAGCTATGAACGAACCAATCATCAATTTCTATTCAACTAGTTGAACTGACCAATTCAATCCAAGTTTCACAACATTGGTTGGTGGTGGTGTTCACATAGAAGCACATAGAGGAAATGAAAATCAAGTGTCTTGCAATTTCAACCAAACAAGAAATGAAAAAATGAAAACATTGTCATATAATGTTTTTCCTCATGTTATATTTTCTACAAAGTATTAGAAGGGGAAAAGTTCCTCTACTTTAAAGTTAAAACATGTTTGAAGGCTCAATAAACATAAGTAAAATGATCTTGGTAAAATTAAATATAAAGTAAAAATCATGCACAATGTTTTTCATGTTAAGTAACTAATCTTAAAATGAACTTTCCATCCTCATCATATGACATGGCAATAGAGGCAAAGAAGGTTATAACCTAAGAGCTAACCATGTTCATCCATGTTGGTTACTAAAAGTTCAACTTACTATGCCCTCTAGCTAATATGATCTGAATCATATATATAACTTAATTGGTTAAATGGGTTTAAGTCAGATTGATCCATATTTAAAGGGTTTAAGTCAAATTGATCGGGCGTTTAAATCGGATTGCTTCGCTTGTCACTAAGGGTTGCTTTGAGGTTTGACTCACGTGGCCGGTTAATTGTAGAACCAAACCGGACCCATGCCTGGTTCACAAGTTTTCAATCTTAACTGGATTGTCCCCTTTGTAGGTGTTTTAATTTCCTTTTGTGATTATTTCTATTTTGATGGTCTTATTTTAAAAACATTTATAACACTTAATTATAATAAAATAAATTTATTATAAAATAAAAATATATAAATAAAAATATATAAAAATGTAGTTGCACTTCACAATGAAACAAATACAAGTCATAAAATATAAAAATAAATTAAAATCATAAAAAATATAACAAATCAAGACTTTTGGATGTGAAAAATCAAAATAACTTAAGTTAATACATTGTAACTTCAATTTTGGAGGATCTAATTATGAGTGTTTATTGTGAAATTTCATGTTTGGTTCCTAAAGAGACCAAATTGTAACTAAAAGAAATCGCTAGTTCACCTAAGTTTACCGAGTTTATAAGAGTTTAATTGAATTTACCCAAGTTTACTTTCATTTGAGTTTTCAAGAGCGTTGACTCAATTTGGGGACCTAAACTTGTAAAGTCATATGAATTTAAGAGTTAACTCGAGAGTTTGATAGTCATGGATATGATATCTTTTCACTAGATTTACAAATAAGATACTAGAAGGGCTAAAGAAACTTTTGGTCTTTGGAAAAATAAGTAAGTTTTGATTTTGGTCCCTAAATTTTTTTGTTTTCAGTGTTTTGGTCCAAACATTTCCAGGACTATTTGGTAACACAACATCCTTCTTTTCGTTCTTTCCATTCAGTGTTAGATTTATGGGTAAACATCAATAACCACCCTTGAGTTTTCAAATTATTGCACTCCACCCCAAACTTATACAAAAATAATACACCAAATATATCTACTAGTGATTAAAGTTAGAATATTCATAGAATATTCTCCAGGAAACCAAGTTTACACATCCAATATTATTTTAAAAATAAAAAGCAAAATTGTCGACGCCATGTTCGTCGTTCTCTAATATCCGCTTTGTTCTTTACCTCTAAAACCCTAAAAAACACAGACATCCGTTTCCTCTACTACTTACATTTTCATCTTGATCTCCATTTGATATTGTTCACCCCTTCCTTCCGCTCCATTCCACCACTCCAATCGAGTGTTATTGCTTCTGGACACAACACCACAACCCAATTGAAGCCTCTCGCCTCGCCATACAGTGCAAGCGCACAAAATAGAGAGGTCTTATAAACGTAATGGTAATGAGTCCATCATAGCATGTCGTGTACACAATGGGAAGAAAGTACTCTTTGTTATTTCGGAAATAATGTAGTGTGCATTGTTTAGGAGCAACTTGCAAGTCTCACATTAGTATTTGCATCTTTTAAACACTCTTTCGAGACAAGACCAACGATGGTTCCCTATGATGGATGAAGGATTTGCCTACAATGTTTCATGAATTAAAGAGTATAATTTTAAAAAATTATTATTTCTGGATAGCAAACTAAAGGAACCATATGAGTTTTCTAAAGGAGGAGCCTCCCAAAGCCTCAGTTGAAGTTTCACAAAGGCGGAATTATTTTCATGATATTGATTGAAAACATAAAAAGTGAAAAATATATGAAGATAATAGTTCACGATTAATGAGGCGTCGGGTTTTTGGGGATGGACGATGGGTCAAAGTTACTAGCACTTGGTCTGGTCATAAAGTGTGCAAGGCACAAAGCTTGGTCTGGTCCTGTAACGGGACGTTACTATTTCTTGGCAATACACATGGAGCGGAGTGTCAATAGCACAAAAGATTGGGGTAGTGTTATATTTGTAGAAGATTGGGTTGAGTGCAATAACTCAAAACCTCAAGGATATATAGTTACTGCTATTTACCCTAGATTTATCAACAAGCTTAGCTTCATCTCCCTTAATAGAATCATACAAGTCTTTATGTATAACATGACCTCCACAAAGGTCTTTCAAACTGAGTAGTTTCTGAATGCAACTTGACCATATTTGGCCCTTGATTTTCCTCCACTAGACTCACAAATATGAAATAGCCAAAGCTTTGGATACCACTTTGTTGGGAAACCATAGAAATGGACCTATCAGACAGATAAAGCAACAAATATTTCCCTCACCTATGAGTTAAATAGGTAGTATAAAAAAATCTACCAGGTAAATAATTTGAAAAAAAATAAAAAAGAGACATGCCAATTTTTATTGTGGGAGAAAACCCCCAATAAGAGGGACAAAAATTCAGGGTGGCAAACGGACGAAGGTCAACCCTTTGTCCCCACTGGTCGGCCATAAACTTACACGCAGGTTGACCCATTTTAGTTATTTGGATTGAAAGACCATACCACCTGGAAAAATAAGATTTTGATGTAAATCCAAATCGGTCAACATTTAGTTATATTTCCAACTATGTTGCAACTGGCCCGCAGCCCCACCTCCCAAGGTTGACCATAGAGAGGGCGGCAAATTGATCATTTTAGTTATTTGGGAAAAATGCCAACTTGTCCCTATAATAAAATGATGGGTTGGTCGGCTAAACCAAAGGTCCAACTTGTTTTGCCACCCTTACATAAAACCCATTGGACATAGTCAAGCAAAATACTTCCACTATTGATAATTAATAGGAATATAATCCGTCCCCAGTAACAATAGGACTTCAATAATCAACAATATATCTCACTCTATGGGTAGAACACAATCACAAGTCTTCACAATGTAAGCATCACAAAGTAGCCATCAGAGAAAACAATACAACAATCAAACCAAACTAAAATATCAAGCTCAACATTAGGAACAATGACATACTAAATTCATGAGAAACAAAATAAGTTTACTTGTCTAATATTGAGCATAGACACTGCCTTTTTCTCTCTACGTGAGACTTGGGCTGGGAAATAACTTAATAAGAAGTTTTCCTTTTGGGCAAATTATAGACCTCTAATAAGTTTTGGTGAAATGTACATCGACTTAATTTTCTCTATTAATAAAATTTGTTTAAAACGTCTTTAGTTAAATTCAAAAAATATTGTACCATTCTTGCATGAGTTTATTGAATTATTATAATGTTAGGAAATATCAACGTGACAAATAAAGGAATGTCAAAGCAAAGTAGCACAAATCTCATAAAAAAAAAACTCAATAATGTTATTTGCCTTTTTTTTTTTTGTCTTGGTAAGTTTTCTATTTAAATAATGATAAAATCATCACCCAGAGAAAGTAACTAGTTATATGATGTCTAAGTTGCTTGGGCCACAGTGGGACTTGGGAAAACGGGATTTTTGTGTTTTTCTGGGCAGAAACAAGATTGTCTTTTTGAACCCAAAATAGGTGCAAGTCTAAATTGGGTAAAATGCACTTAATTGTTATCACACATCTTAAATGCTGTCCAAACTCAATGCCAAAACTTATTCAGCCCACATGAACTAACATGGTTTCGAACAAAAAAAAAACTAACATGATTAAAATCAAAATTGTTGGATAGATTAAATACTGAAAAAAGAGTAAATATCATTTTGGTTCCGAGATTTTTCACTTGACATTAATTTAGTCCTAAAATAATTTCTATCATCAATTTAGTCCTAAATTTTAGAATTCGACATCAATTTAATTTTACTGTCAGATATAACTAACACCGTTAACTACTTAAGAAAAAAATAATAGCGCAAGAGGTACAGTCATGTCACTAGCATCTCATTTCCTCAACTGTGCCTGCAAAACTGTCCCTACGACGTCTGCTCCGCTCCCTCCTTCTCGCCCCAGACGGTAAGCTCAGCTACCCTTCTTCACTTAATTCACTCCTCAATTTGGGGATTTTTTTCCCCCGCCCCCTTCAATTATTTAATTAATTAATTTTACGCAAATCACTGTGAAATGCCATTAAGTGTTGTTTGAGCACTTGCTGTGTAGGTTTTGTTTGTGATAGGTGTGTTCCATCTAAGACTACTCAATCTGTTAGCTACATAGGTCTACGTTGACGCGGTTAAAGAGGGCGCTGCGAGGTCGAGGGCGATGGAGCTGTTTTGGGGAGGATGATAGGGAGGGATTTTAGGGTATGATTGGGGGATCTAAATAAAGGGGAGTGACATGCTATGTTGCATAGATATAGGTCCAGATATGGATATAGGATATGAAAATTTTTCACAAACTGGGTCCAAGTACAAAAAGATATATTATATAAAAATATAAAATTATAACTAATAAAATAATTACATCATAAAATAAATGATTTTTTATGACGCTCAAATAAAAATATATAAAGAAATACGATATTTGAAAAGGATAAAATATTAGTTTAATTTATTTAATTATCAAATTTAATATTTTATAAGGATTAATTTGTATTTAAGGAACATTTATTTATTGAAATTGTTGATTAATAAATATCCAGGAGTACTTAATAAGTACCCTTACTGGTAAGTATCGAGTACGGTAGGATGCTTATTGGAGTATCCATGCTTAAGAGGTGACAGAATAGCTCCTAATTTTTTATTACATGTGTGTTTGAGAGTTGTTGATGGAAGGAGTGGCATGACAAACAATAGCCACCAAAGCCCCTTCATGCCCTCCTAAATAGTAAATTTAGTGACCTCAAATTAGGGGTTAGAACAATTGGTGCAAGAGTCTCTCCCTTTCCCTCCTCAACACCCAAACAATAAAGTGACATCTCATTCACTCACTCTCCTCATCTCTCCTCTACTCCATTAATAACCTTTCCATGCCACCCACTTTTATCTTCCAAACGTAGCCTTAGGCCTGGTGGTCTTGTAGAGTATCTTCGAGTGAAGCATGCATGATTAAGGTAGTATATTTTGCTAGCAAGCTTTTTTGATCATATTATAACTTGATTTAGTATGCTAAAAACTCAAATTTTAGAGCTAGCAGGAAGTTTGTGTGATTTTTAAAATACACTTGGAGATATTTTTTTGAGCTATATTTTTTTTATATTGAATCCAACATATGGAACAACCTTTGTGAATTTTTATAGGATCATTGTTGAAGTTTAATATTTTTAAAAAATTCTAAAATCGTGACTAAACCATATTATGTCTGGATGACCTATTTCTAACAACTGAATTTGTCTATTTTTTTACTTATCAAATGATGGAATTTTGAATTAAAATTTTTTATATGTTGTTATGGATGTCTTGAAGTATATCTATGATTTTTTTTTACAGATTTTTAGGCTTGTTTGATATTTTTAAAAATTTATGAAATGACATATTTCTTACCCAAGTAGATTTTGGACATTGATTTTATATAATTTTTTTAACCTATAAAAATTCCTTTTTCAGTCAAAAATTTTACAGATTAATCTAGATATGTTGAAGTATCTCATTAATTATTTCAGCCCATTATCATGATGCTTGATTAATTAACTAGAATTTTCTATATGACTAAAATTTTGGATATGTGTTGTATGAGCTGAATTATGATTATGAGAAATACGCTAATGATTTTGTGTCTTGTACACTATGTGATTTAGTTGTTGATACTATGCATATATGATTATGATACTTGTGCATATGACATGGAGTATGAAACATGAGTTGTTACAAGTTTTAGAATAAATGAGATTAAATCGTCAGAGAAAGTGAATCTAACTACTTATAAAGATTAAATCGCAGGGAAAGTGAACCTGCCCACTTATAAAAATTAAATCGTTAGGGAAAGTAAACCTGACCACATATGAGATCCCCTTCAACATTGAGTCAGGGAAAGTAAACTTGGTTAGGAATAGTACTTGTGTGAGACTTAGAGAAAGTTAATCCGATAATCATATATAAAAATAAGCTCTATCCTGAAAAGTAATATATTACCCTGGAGTGGGCAGTGGCCAAGGCCACTTATGTCAAAGGCATGTGAAATGTTGAGAAATATAGAAGTCAAGAAAGTAAATGAAGTTAACTAAGAAAGTACAAAAAGTCATTGTATTTATTATATGCATACTTATATTATTCTAAATTATTTGCTTATGATGATTTATTATGAGTTTTGAGTATTATGATATATGTGAATTAAGTGATTGAATATTTAAAAGAAACCCACTTTGAAAGAATGATTTTGAACTTTAAAATGGACCTTTATTATGTTAATGCATGATCATATTTTTTTAATAAATTAAATTAGTTGAGACAATGACGATGACATTGATTATTGTGTATTTGGGGATACCCTATTGAGAATTTCATAATTTCACCATTATATTTGTGTTTTGGTGTTGTCTAGATTATTCAAGAAAACAATGAAGCGCTACCATGGAAGTGTCTGATTTATAATAGCCCAATGGCCGAAGACCATTATCATTTCTTTATGTTAT